>JADRCH010010318.1:0-27749 GCA_019843965.1 Rhynchomys soricoides
GAGAGGGAGAGGGAGAGGGAGAGGGAGAGGGAGAGGGAGAGGGAGAGAGAGAATGCCTTGTGCCAGGGTAGTATAACATGAGGGAGTCAGGCAGGAAAGGAAATGCAGAGAAACAGCCTTCATTTCCAATAGGAAGGTATTGAAATTTCACCTCTAATATCAACGCCTAGCAGAGAAAAGATACAGAGACATCCACTGAGACACTAAACTTCAATAGTAAAAATCTAAACATAACAGGAACTGATTGCATTGTCGCATTTAAATGTTCCTTAAAATTTCTCTGGGTCTCTCAGTTTAAACAAATTCTTTTTCCAGTTTTTGTTTTGGTTTTAAAGCAAGTTCTTATTAACATGGTCTAGTTGTGTTTAGTTTGATTCTTAAACAGCAGTCAGTCTTAGCATTGTTAACAACCAGGAGAAGCAATAAACCCAAGACAGAAACCCAGTCCGCCAACAATGTGGGTAGCTGACACTCAGGAACTGGGTCCCTGAATTACTCGGGTGACATTATCCCGTTTTCTTTCCTCTTTGGACAAGGCCTGGATGACCAACTCAGGTTTACCTAGTGTACTTTAAAAGCACGCCAACACACAAGTCCCTCAGTCTGAAGTTCCTGAGAAGAAATTTTTGGCTTGGTTTGGTTCGGGTTTTTTGAGACAGGGTTTCTGTATGTAGCTCTGGCTGTCTTGGAACTCACTCTGTAGACAAGGCTGGCCTCGAACTCACAGAGGTCTGCCTGCCTCTGCATATCCCAGTGCTGGGGTTAAAGGTGTGTGCCACCACTGCCCAGCATTTTGTTTTGCTTTTAACTGACAATGACTATAAAGTGAGAAAAGATAGATAGATAAATAGATAGATAGATAGATAGATAGACAGACAGACAGACAGACAGACTAACCAAACTTCAGTAGGTTAAAACTACCCTGAGGGTTTGTGGGGTTTCTTTTTCTCAATGTGTGAAAGTGAAAGCTGTCTCCTTGTTCCTGTCTGGTTAGGTTTGGTTTGCTTTATTCTCCAATTTATTTGGGATACATTCTGCTTAAAACACCCTCAAGTTGCTCACGGGGCCTCTCCTCCCTATGGAATCTTTAAAGAGGGAAAAAGAAAAAGGATAGACAAGCTGGGGGGGGGGGGGGTGAGATTGGGTCTGAGGAATTTTTATCACAATTCTGAATCTTACCTGAAAAAAAAATTTTTTTTTTCCAGGAAAGGGAGAAAATGAGAGAAAGAAAGATGAAAAGATGACTGGAGGAAGAAAAAAAAAAACCAGCACTAGTCTCAGTCTGAGGAAGTCTGGTCAGCCAAACTCCAGCCCAAGATAAGCTAATGTGTCCTTCTCCCTTCCAAACCCGTTTTTAAAATTCAACCCTCAACTTTCAAAAATCTGTCTCTAATTTCAAACTCAAATAAGCTCACAGCATGGTGGCTTTTGTTTTGTTTTCTTCTCCCCAGCCCCTCCCTGCGATTGCATAACAAAAGTGTCTAAATTCACACCATCTGGCCGATAAAGACACTGGCCCCACTGCCCGGCTGGCCCATCTGATTAGGACCCTGTCTAGCCTGCGCCTTGTGGCAAAAAGTCACAGCTGTGGGGTTTGCTCACGCTCAATACAACTCTGTTATTAGCCAGCTGTAGGCCTAGAGACGACTTCTGTTCAAATTATAATATCTTTTAACCCTCTGAGCATTGAGGGCACAGGGGTGGCAGGCAGCAACATAACACCTAGATATCTCCTTGCTAATAATTGGCAAAATGAACTAACGCAGCAAAGAGAGGATCAGAGATCACTAGGGAAGGAAGAAAAAAATTATTCCTAAAGAGGTGAATTTTGCCCCTTTGTTTTGTCACGCACACAGACGCACAGACAAGGCACACAGACACACACACAGACACACACACACACACACCATCCACACCAACAAAGCTAAAGACAATTAATGAATCTTTTACTAATGAATACAGAATAGCAAACCATTTCCGGAAGTACCCAGGTACGCCAGACAAGACCATGCAAAGGAACTATGCGTACTAATTGGTCACTGAAGAACGAGGCACCATACTCAGGCTCCATCATTGACAGCAGTGACTGACTGTTCAAATGAAGGAGAAGGAACTTTTCCCCTTCCAGGAGAATCAGTCCTTTTGACTAGTGAGTTCTCTTGTGCCTATGGATTCGCATGTCTCTCAACTCTCAATACACACACACACACACACACACACACACACACACACATGCAGATACACACACATATACACACACATACAGATACACACAGAGGCACAGGTACACACATACACACATGCAGACACACACATACACACATGCAGATACAGAGACACAGATACACACATACACACACACACACACACACAGATACACACAGAGACACATATACCACACAAACACTCATGCATGCACACACTACAGACACTAACACATCCAATGGATCATTTATTCACCTATAATTAATATTTGTTTGAGAATCTAGTTTAGAGAGAAAGTAAGAGTGCATCTTCCCGGCTCTGCACTGCAGAGAAGTTACAGTACATTAAATTTTTATATTGTGTTACTAATGCCGACTAAACTAGAGGCTTTAAAAATTGATGCTGCTATTTAAACAGCATAAAATGAGGAGGATTTGATTAGGCTTAAAAAAATAAAAAACGTCATCCTTAACTACCGCTGCATGTGGTGTCGTGAGTATTATTTAAAGTGATGGGACGATGTCATAGTCGTGGACTACTTGAGCCTTTCTTATCTTTTAAGACAGTCTCTCCAAACAAAGATACTTAACAGGTAGTGACAGAAGAAACCTCCTTTTGCTTAGCCAACCAAATCAAAGCGCTGTGACTTTGTAGTCTAGGTATTACCAACAAGGGTATCTTAGAATAGTACTTTCATTCTGACCAGACCTGTCAAGTGCTCTGAGGTAATGGAGTGTCTATGCTCCCCAGGCCCTCCCAGGCTGTTTGGGTTGAGGCCATGGCCAGGCCTCAACTTTGCCTCTTGGTGAATGTGCTTTTCTAATATTTGGCCACAACCTAAACAAGCATGTCCGGTTGTTATGGTTTCTTACAGGTTGGGTTAAGGGGCTGGGGGGTGTACCTTTAGAGAGCTGCCTAAGAAGCAGCCCTACTAAGTCAGGTATCCTGCAGTTATCTCCAGACTGCTCAGAATGAGAGGAAGGCTGAAGGAAAACTGGGGCTTTTCCTCCGGTCAAATTGTGAAGAGAGATGTGTGTGTACAAAACAGACTTTGACATTTTCTACTGAAATGAGTCCTTCCCAGCGTCTCCTCTGTAGGTTCTCTCCCATTATGGTATTAACACCCTATGCACTAGACAGCACACACTGGGCACTCCAAAAACATGAGTTGAAAGACTAACTGTGAGGGTGAATTCCCTACACCACCATCACCACCTATTTTCTTCTGTTTAAGTAGAAGAAAGGGGGCAATGTGTGCAGCTAAAAATACAATGGACTAGGCTCTAGAGGGCATGGGGGAAAGCCAAGAACACCAATAGACTGTGCCTTTCACAGTGTGATCCTGTGAATCCATCTTTCCTGGAACCTCGGATGTCCCGAGCATGGGTTTCTCCCTGTGCATCTATTCATGCCCTGCCCCCCCCCCAATGTTTTTCTGCCCCACAATTCCTTCTTGACCTAAGAAATGACCCTGCTGTGAAACCTTGCAGTGGGAGAAGTGACTTTACCAGCCCAGGATGAAAAGCCCAGGCATCTCACCTAGGACAGAGGCCTAGGAGCTGGGCAGTGCCTGGAAATAGGCCTCTCAGCCCTCTGGTGGTGCCTAGGGCTCAGCAAGAGCTCCACAAGTGGCTCCATCTGAAATCTACCCTAGCAGGCAAAGCAGTAACAGACTGGTGGGAGCTGCCATCCCAAATTCAACCTGAAGCCTGGCCTGATGCCTAAGCAGCAGCTGAGATTTCCCACCCTGTGGAAGAAACTCTGGAATATCAGGTGGATGGAATCCATTTTCTGATTTGCCTTTCCCAGTCCTAAGTCTTAAAGATTAGGAGGGTTTTCTGAGCTCAAGATCAGCTCAGGGACAAATCTACCAGGTTCCTTTGGCAAATCAGCCCCAGGATTCCCCAGCTTTCCAGCCAAGCCCAAATTAAAGGTGCCTCTTACCTGCACATCACCTCGTGTGTCAGGAGAACTCTGCACATTTCGGGATTCTTATTCTGTCCCTCATAGGCTATGGGCTGTCAGAAAGGAGACATGGGCAGGGCGGAGACTTTAGAGCAAACACTAAATCGGTTCCCTCTCACTGGCCCTCCCTCCTCCCCCGCACCACAGAATCTGAGTCTTTGCCTGGTTAATACAGCCGAAGAAGTTTGCCCTTAGTTCTTAGCACAGAGGAATTCTCCAGCAAACTGAATCTTCCATGACTGTTTGCTGTCTTCAGCCCTTCATGTATCACCTCCCAACACCCAGCATTTCCCCAAAGCAGAGGACAGGGGGCCACCAGAGCAAGGGGGATGTCCCCCCAGAGCGGACTTGGACTTGAGGTAAATCACCATATTATAAATCATGAAGGAGGCACAACCCGGGAAGTAGGGAGCCTACCGTTGGCTCCCTTCGGGTCTCACCTGTTTGGTGACAGAGTCGATGAGTCTGACGTAGAGGTCCTGCTCTGTGCGGACACCTACGTGAGAGGGGACAGGCAGTTGGCAAGGAGAGCAAAGACTCTCTCCCACCCCAACCCCTTCCGGCCCTGGAGCCTGATCCAGTCAGTCAGTCAGTCAGTCAGTCAGTCAAGCCACAGACACCTAGATGGAACTGGGGTGAAGGGAGACACCCCTGGACTGCCATCCGGGACCAAGGCTCCCCACAGTCCCCACAGGCTTGCGCTCACTCGGTAGCCACAGCAATCAGCCTTGGCTAGACTGAGTGCCTGCCCACGAAGCCACTTACCATTGCTGTAAAGGAGCTGTAACTTGTAATGGGTGCCATTGTTGGTCTTCTCGCTGCCTTGCTCCTGAAAGGACAGAAGCCCTTCATTCCTGGACTTTTCAGTGCCCCCACAACCCGGCTCCAGACCCAGACCGATGGGCAAGGAGCATTTCCCACTGTCGGCCATCTTGAGAAATCTGTCAAGGCCTACAGCCACTTGACCTTCGTCAGCCCTTGTCTCTCCTGTAAAAATCTCACAAGGGTACCCCTGCCTCCAGCCCGTGACACCAGCATCAATGCTGGCTTTAAGCAGTCCCCACCCAGTCTATCTGTTCTTGATGAGCTCCTGGGCTACTCTCTACAAAAAAAAAAAGGGGGGGGGGGGTTAAGCCTGACTGTCCTTTAGAAGAGGCAACATCAGCCGCCATTTCAAGAAAAAAACAAAAACAAAAACCGGGAGTGACCACTTCCAATGCTCAGGGGCTTGGCAACTAGCTACCCGGGGTTTCCCTTACTTTGCACAGCCAATGGGCCCAGTCCCCAGGCCCTGCTGTTGGGCGTATATTGCTTTAGGTAAACAACCCTTCATTTAGATTCAAGTGTAGCTCTCAAATTAACGTATGAGTACAAGAGAGGCGCTCAGTCGTTGGGGGAATAAGCAAGTCATGGAAGACTTGCCTGGGTTCCTACATAAAACTGAATCGACCCACCTACACCCCTGCCCTCTTTCCAGCTGCAGAGAGAAAATTAATAATAATAATAATAATAATTATTATTATTATTATTATTATTATTAAAAACCTGGAGACTGACAGTGACAGCGTTGGATATACTTTTAAAACTAGATCTAAAGAACTTTTTCTGCAAGGTCAATCGATGGCCTGCCGCTATTGCTGACCCCAAGGCTAGGGCTCACAGACGCAAGCACTTGATTCGGAGTAGGGGCCCATTGAGGTGCCGGGAAATCCACTGAGTTAGAAGCTGAGGGTGAGACGCCTCAATTTATCATCTCTGATGATCTTTGCCGGATAGTGTCGCAAGTGACAGATGGAATCCTTAGTGCCGGGGTGTGTAGGGGGGGGAGGTAAGGGGTCCGCTTACTTTGTCGTTCTCCACAAAGTCCACGAAGGCCGTGCGCTCTATCTCCACTGGCTGTCCCTGCCTGTCGTAGAGTGCCAGGACAAAATGAAAGAAGTTGGATTTCCTCAAGTTAGAAGGAGGTTGTTTTTCAAAGTGGGCCCGGGACAGGGCAACTCCGCTGCACAGGAAGTGTTGGGAGAGAGAAACAGGACAAGGGAGAAAGAGAGAAAGACTGGGCGTTAGGCAGTTACTAACTTGCCCAAACGACATTGCAGAAGGGTCAGGAAGTTCACTGCCCGGGACCCAAGACCTGAAACCTTCAGGGCCTTTATCATTTCCGATTAAGAAGCACACTCCCTCAGAGGGTTTGCAATAGGCACCTTGCTTCTCAACCTCCCAGTTATACAGCCGCCCAGAATCCCGTCACCAGAAAGCTTTTAGTAGAACTGAAACACCAGGGCTGTCGGCCGAAGTCCTAAGAAGCACTGCTAAACCCCAGATGTCTGCCCCAAAACTCAAAGCTGTGACACAGATTTAAGGGAATAGGGTTCTTTATCATTTGAACGAATGACCCCCTTTAATTCCTGGCTAATGAATTTCTGGACCTGCTCCACAGACTACAAGATAGGAAGCCTGGAGTCCAAAACTCTGTCCTCACGATTTGCCTTACTCTACCGAAATTTGTATCCAGGACTTGTCCGCAAAATCCCCACAATCATTGCTGGGATAGCGGGCCAGGGTCGAGGACTCGCTACTGAGGACCTTCACTGCCAAGAGCCACTCCACGTGGAGAAGCCAGAAGAAGCCAGAATGATAAGAGACAATCAGCGTCACTCCACGTGGAGAAGCCAGAAGAAGCCAGAATGATAAGAGACAATCAGCGTCCTGGTCGGAGACCCAGGCGATCTGCGCTCAAGCATTTTCTTCAATTCCCTGACTCTGTAAAGCTGGACCCAGAGCTCTCCAGAGCCTTGAGTGCGTACACAGGACCTCCCTATATACCTGTCTCTCTGTGCCACATTTGACTGAAAACCTTGTTCGTTGAGCCGGCGAATTGACAGATGGTGAGGGCAGCCTGGTAGCCCTGAGGTCTTCTGGATTCTTGTGCTGGGCACGGTCGCAGTCACTTTTTTGAAAGCGTATAATTTTGGCTAGACCACCACAGGCTGCCGTTTCAAACTTTAATGAAGTACATTTTATTTCGGACGGGAAGACAGGAGGGAGATGTCATTAAGCCCCGCTAAGGAGCAGAGCTAAGGAGCTGCCTTGGTTCCCTCTGCTTGTCGCCTGAGAGAGCCCTCAGACCGCTTCGGCCTCCGCGAAGTACCATCTGCTTCAGGGACAACTGAACATTCGGCACCGGAGGGGTGGCAATCGGGTACCCAGCTGCCACTTCAGTCATCCGGCTTGCGGCCTTTGCTGCCACTCCTTGAAGGGTGGCAGCCAGTTCGCTCTACCCGGGACACCTGGAAATGTGGTCTGTCTGCAAAAGGGGTCATTTCTCAATGTGATGTCCAGATTTAAGGAGGTTGGCTCAGAGCGCGGAGGGAGAGAGTCGTGGAAGAAGTTTGTGGGCTCTTGGAGAGGGTAAAGGAGCTGCCGCTTGAAGTCCTGGACCCGAAGGCCACGAATCTCAGTTCAGAAGCGACAGTGAGAAGCGGAACTGGACTGTCTTCGTGGGACGGAATCTTAGACAAGTCTTAGCCATCCATACACGCGAAGAATTGGAAACAAAATCAACTTGAGGAACCCGCAAAACTGGAGGCTGGTCTCTGCGGCTCAGGCAACGGATCTCCATTTCCTCCTTTTCCCCTACTACTTCTTCGGCCCATTCTCAGCCTCCTCGGTTTGTCTGGCCCACTCTCCCTCACCCAGGACTCGCTTGCTTGTCCCCTTTCCTAGAGCTCCCGGCCGCCTTGCCTTCCCTGCAGCCGCTCAGGCCTCTCCGGATCCTCTCGCCGCCGCCACCATCTGGCCGCTGGGCTCCCCGAGTCTCCAAGCCATCCTGAAAGATGCTGGAGCAGAGGCGCTCGCAGGCAGCGTGGGGGAACTTAGGAGTGACCCGAAAGCAGGCTCCGCTGCTGTACCCGCTGCCACCTCGGATCTTCACGCGCCACTCCGCTAGAGTCCAGGAGTAAACGCCGCCGGTGTGAGCTTGAATGCTACTTTTAATAATTTTTTTTTTTTTTTTTTTTTGCCCCCAAAGAATGGAATGTGGGGAAGAAGTAAAGGAGAAACACCCATGACCTCGGTAGTTCAGAAACTCCAGTGTCGACTGCCGAAAAAGGGTTCCCCGGGTCGCAGTGACCTGCCCGCCCAGGGAGAGCCCCAGTGCGCACGACCAAGGAGGACAGACAGGGATAGAGAGAAAGAGAGGAAGCAGAAGAAAGAGGTACACGGGGAGACAGACACAACCAGAGACTTTCAGAGCACAACGCTCTAGTCTCATTACCTCTGAGCCGCGACATTGGCGTCCACCACGCCGACATTCCGGACCCAGGACCTGACCGAATCCATCTCGGCACCAAGGGACTTTTCTTTCAGAGCTGGTCCTCTTCCTAGCGTATCTTGAATCCCAAACATTTAAAAAGTCTGGTTCTCTACTGTCGCCTTAAAAGTGACTTTACGACAACACCGTCCTGACTTTCCAGTGCTGCCAGCAAATGGTATTCTCCAAAGCAATCCAAGAAAGGCGGCAAGGGCCGAAGTTAGGGGCCCTCTTGGAAAGAAATAGCCAGTCCTTTCCTCCACGCACAAAGCAAAGTTTGCGGTTTTTATCCTCGGTGGCTTCAGATCTGCCGCCTCGGGGCTTCCACTCTAGGTCGCCCGCATCCTTCCAGCTGCAGAACGTTTTCCAGAAAGTGTCCACAATTTAGAAGCATCACCTGTTCTGGGAAAAACAGGAGGAGATAGATAGCTGCCTGATCTCTCCCCTTCCTCCTTGTCCCCCCTCCCTGCTCCTCCCCACCGTTCCGATATAGGAAAAAAAAAAAATCCCCAACAGGATCAGTTGTAAGAGGAAGGGGAAGACCCGGAGCGGGGAGGAGGCGGTGGCTGAGAGCGCCGCAGAGCCGGGCTGCTGCAGCGCGCGGGCCCCATGAATGGTTACTACAACCCGGGCCGCGGGAGGCGGAGCCGAGGCCCGATAAGGAGCCTCATTTGCATGGACGCCCGGGATTGGCCGGCTCTGGGCAAACCGGGCGGACGTCCTCCCGCGGCGTTCGCCAAGGTTTGCATTGCCCGAAGTCCGGGAGGTGAAAGGCTACAGCAAGCCATAAGCACGGAGTCCCGGCCAGAGCCCCGAGTATTTGGCCTGCGTGGGAAGGGGGTCCCCAAATCCTGCACTAAAACAGAGTAGCAGGACTCTGAGAGTTGGGAACATGACGGTTCTCTCCGATCGCGGGAGCAGGAAGCCTGCGCGGATTTGCCTCTAGATGCAGGTTTTTTAGCCTGCGGGGGACCCTACAGATTCTTTCCCCGGGTTTGGACCAGTGAGCACGCTTGCCAGCAAGCAGAAAGTGTGAGCACCTGTATTTATGCTTTTCGCAAGC
Source organism: Rhynchomys soricoides (assembly GCA_019843965.1). Classification (NCBI taxonomy): domain Eukaryota; kingdom Metazoa; phylum Chordata; class Mammalia; order Rodentia; family Muridae; genus Rhynchomys; species Rhynchomys soricoides. The sequence continues at coordinate 9,546 of JADRCH010010318.1, forward strand.
ACTCCCCCCCAGGGCATCTATCTTCCTGAACCGGTCCACCAAGTCTCATAGAGTTCCAGGGAGGCTATCATTTCACGCGAAGGCCACAAGTGTTAAAAGGAGAGAAGAGATGAAGGAAGGCGAGAGCAGAGTGTGGACGAATGAGGCTCAAGTGCAGTTTAAATAAATATACAGTGAAGGGAAATGGTGGTGGAGCTAAGGAAAACAGCTCCGGGAGGACGGGAGCACGCACCTTTGCAGATGGGAGAGGTTGCTGACAGCGTGGCTGGCTGAGAACTGCGGGGTGTCGTTTCGAATCCCCCCTTTTTTATCTCCCCTCCCCAATCCCTGAAGCCAAGGGAACCCTGTGGAGGAGACACGAGGCGTCTGTGAAGAAGTCCTGGAAACTTTGTCCGCCCAGCGCTGTGGTCGCGAAGGTTGGTGGTCGGGAAGTAGAGGCTCCACAATAGCTGAAACCCTAGACGGCTGGAGGTGCCTATTAAAAAAAAAATCCTCCTGGCTGGGTGTTATTTTCTTGCTTCTCTTTTTGTATTCTGATCTGCTCGTAGATCTGCTGTTGAAATCTAGAACGCCAGTGCGAAAACAGATTTGAAGACAATGAATGCAAATCTGTGCTCAAAGACCATCTGCCGTGGAGGAGACAATCAGCTGCGCCGCGGGTCGAGCGACTGCACCCGAGCCTCCCAGCATCCTTACAGCCGGGAGATTTGCCTTCCTACTCAGGGCTCAGGTTTGAGTGTCAATTGACTCCTGACCGGACCCCCTAGCTGTAGGTAAGCGCTCACAGATGAAACTGCAAGAGTTAGCCACTAGAGGACACAGCGCCTGGGGTGCACGTTTGCCTGGGGAGCGAACAGGAAGCTTGCGCTTTCAGAGACTGGGACTCTCCATAGAAAGGGACCTATGCACGTCACTTCACCTCAGGGGCAAACTGCGACTGCACACTGCGCAGGCGGAATGGTGCTCCATAAGATCTGGTCTCTCTCTACAGCAGAGACTGGTTTGAAAGCTCACAGGGGCTCTTTGCACAAACTAGGGGTGTCTCCTGGAGTCGCGTTGGTGTACCCTAATTCCAGGCCTTTAGCTTGGCCTTCCCAAGTGGCTTAAAAGGGAGGAGAGAAGGCTTGTGGTACAGTTGGGTGTAAGAATATGGAATAAAAGGCTTAGTTGCATAAGGCAGTTGTCCAACAAAAGAGGGAGGGTGGGGGAGAAACTGGTAGAGATAAGATCCACCTCTGTGCTTTCAGCTGCGCAGTTCGGTTACACAAGACTTTACGGATAATTGCGACCCCAGGAAAAATTAATCACTTAGAGTCTTCGAACCCGGCTTGCTCGGGTGTTTGTTTGTTTTGTTTTGTTTTAAAGGCTGCTGAATTTAAGTAATCCCTGTCCTTCTCTTTCTTGTCCGGGCCCTGTTCCCAGCTGGGCAAGGCCTCAGGTTCCTCGGTGAAGAGTGTGGACCAGCCGGTGAACCCTCTGACGTGTGGATGAAACGGCTGGCTTTTGTTTAGTTTTGTCTTAACTTCCCCAAGGAGACTTTGATCAGCTACACCTCGAAAATGTTCGCGAAAGATGCGGAAAGCCTGAGGGTCTGCGGGGCAGCACCGGGCCCAGCCTAGCCTGGCCCGTCGGCCCCCAGAGGCTCCAGGTTAAAGGGCAGAGCCAAGGTCGCTGACGCCTCTTTTCTCACCAGTAACAGCTGCCGCCCAAATTATACCCCTCAGGAAGCGAATGAATTGTTCCTTTCTCCTAGCTCCCTGCTGCCTTCTCCAAAGCATACTCTCGTCAGTGGCGTCTAACCTCCCTCCTCCCCAGTGACAAGTTCAGGATGGTAGTGCCCTGCTGGGAGATGATGTGTGGGTGCCTTACCTCTAGAACTCAGTGGGACGCTTGGCTCTTAGTCCTCTACACTGAGGGAAACCCCCACCCCTGCTACCCCTCTGGACTAGGACAGCCTGCGGAACGGCCGCTTGGGTCCCTAGGATGGCAGCTAGCCTAGAGTTCAGAAGTTCCTTTTAGGCATAGATGAAGTTCCAGACCGAGTATAGAGGAATAGTCAGCCTTCGCCTAGTGCGAGCCGAGCGCCTTTCTGCCAACCTCCTTGGCTTTGATTAGGTTTGTGAAGGTCTTAGGGAGGGGTGGCAGAAGAATTGGCCACCCGTGCCAAAGAAGCGATGCTTGTGGCTGCAGAGCGCAATCGTGGCTCCCAGAGGGTTGCTCCCATCTCCTTCGCCTCCAGCTACGTGAGAATAACCCTCCATTAGGAACCTGCAACACAAACCCCCGCCCGGAGCGGCTCCGGGACCCGGCTGGAGGAACTGCGCCCCCATCCCCGCCCCCACTCCTAGCCCAAAAGCTGGACTGGGTTTCAAACTTTCCTACACCCAGGACTGGGGAGTCTCGCGTTCCATCTTCGAGAAAAATCCAGAACTTACAGTATTACTATTTTTTTATAGGACCATCTAGTTACACAAACTGCGGAAGTGATTTGGCATCCCATCTTATACCCTGTCACTGCTTTTGTTCACCCTTCTAAAATATCAGAATCCGGGGTGGATTCCCCCTTCCCCCTTGTTCCTGTTTTACTGCAGCTTAATACAGTATGTTCAGGCTGAAATTGGTTTTAAGGCCCAGCCCTGACATACTGTGTTCTGAGGCCCTTCTTTATGTCAGAGATTTGCGGTGTGCCTACCAGGCGTCATAACTCACCCCTCATTCCACAATTCATTCTCTCTCTCTCTCTCTCTCTCTCTCTCTCTCTCTCTCTCTCACACACACACACACACACACACACACACACACACACACTCATGGGTCTGCCTCTATGCAGCCCAAAGCACAGACCTGGACCCTTCTGAGAAATTCGATGAATCGGGACAGCTACTATGAGCTTCGCAAATTAAAAAGGATCAGTCTCCATAGTCTGTCTTTGGGCAAGCATTTTTCATTTGCCAATTTTTGTTTTTTATTTAAACTGGAATTTTATTTGCCCAACTAGCAACAAATGGCTTTGCTCTGTCTCAGAGCCCTACTGAGTATTTAATCCACAATTTGTAAATGATTTTTATATAAAAAAAATTCTAACCTCATTGACTCCCACACCAAATTGCAAGCTGGGCATTTTTTTTTCTTCCAGAAACTAGATTTGTATAGTACATAAGTATAAATTCCCCAGAGAGGAAAGAGCAAAGAAATTACTTCATTTTTTGGCTTCATGATAAGTATCTCACACGTCCACACCAAGAAATTTCCTTTAAGGATAGTTCTGTTAGACTTGGGTTCGATTCTTATTTGTTTTTAACACGATGAAACAGGGTCGAGCGGGACCACCTACAGAAATACTAAGATTATGGTATAGAAAGTTTTATAGGCTCACCGGTGTGGTGCCCAAGTCAACTGGGAAGTATTTACCAAAAATGAACCGAAGGAGCCTAACACTGATGGAAGCTCCAGAAAAGTCTTCCTCAACTCCTCCTTCCTCGCCCAACCTCTTCTTCCCTCATACCTCCTTGGTAGCAAGCGCAAAGAAGTATGCTTTAGAAGTATGCGGGGGTTTTTTCTTCCCCACTCGCTCATTCTGAGCGATCGCAAAAAGTTCGAAAGACAGAGCCCAGCCAAAGTGCGGAAAGGAAAAGAGGGGTAACAATGCCAGCGATGGCAACAGCTATACCAGCGACGGCGCTCGGAGCCCTGGTGTCATCTGCGCTGGGCCCGTTGGCAGCGTGGGAATGGCTAAGGTCTGCGATAGGACACAGGTGGACTGGCAGCTTCTACTCTTAACACTGGGTTCAGCGTCTCCGGTGCTGGGTGTCTAGACTAGACAAGACCTTGCCTTGGGGCCACACTTGAATAAACTGGTCTGGTTTCGACCACTTCCAGAAACCTATGTAAAAAGGCCATGTATACTGTCCCAAATTGTACTCAGAGAGCCATGATTAGGAAGGGACAGATGCACAAAGGCAGGACGTTTACTAAGAAGTTTTGGGGTGCCAAGCACAACCTGCGCGTTCCGCCATTTAGATTGACACAGTGGATGTATGTACTTCCACATCGCAGAGTTAGAAAGTGAGCTTGGGGGGTTGGGGGGTAGTGACAGCTCCGCTGGTAAGCAGAATAACAATCTCCTCACTGGTCTTCCATTTCCAAACAGGATAGGCAGGAGATGGCCTTTTAAGGGGGGGAAATTTAATGTGACTCTCCCTCCTAACGTTCCCGCTTCCTACCTTCTCAGCTCACTTGAGATAAGCAGAGAGCCTCTCTGAAATGGCCCCCCTTTCTTTTCCTGGTGGTCCCCCGCCCCCTGCCAGCCGGCAGGGGAAAGCCCGCGGGACCTCCCAGCTCCCTTCCCGCTCCCGGCGGAGGTGTGAGCGATGTGTTGATTATTCATATTTTTGCGGAGCGCACACTCCGGCAGCGGCCGGCGCCGCCACATTTCACACGTATACTCACGTACACACTTGGTACGCACACTCGCCGGGCACTCAGTGCTTAGTGCGGGGGAGACTGCCTCCAGGGGACACCTGGCTCTGCACCCGTAGGGGTGACAGAATGCACCCATTAGGCCCTTTTATCTCCCCCAACCCCAAAACGCCCACTCATGGCTTCCTGATGCAACTTGTTTCTCCATGAAATACTAACCTTCCCAAGTCACTCTCCAGGTAGGCGTGTGTGTGTGTGTGTGTGTGTGTGTGTGTGTGTGTGTTTAGGTAGGGAGGTAGCTACAAATATCACACCAGTTCGAATTTCAATCCAGCTGGCACTAGCGATCTCCTACAATGCACAGCCCGCACACTGACACCTCCGCCCACGCCACACACCTCTGTTGTAGGAATGCAAATCGAGAAAGGGCTCTTGAGCTAAAAGCGTGGCCTTCAGTTGGAAATTGGACCTCTAAGGATGAGGTCTCCTCAAACTCTGCCCAAGGCCTAGAAATTTCACGGACCCCCACTTCCCTTTTGGAAGGTACATGGTCCCTGGCTTTAGAGAAGTTAGGTCCAAGATGCACCGCATAGACTTCAGAACCAACTAAGAAAGCAAGTCGTTCCCGAATCCGGGCAGCTTTGACCTAGTATCTCAGCAAAGGCGACACAAGTCCATTTACACTGATCTAAAGGAGGGCAGAGAGGGCTCTCTAGGCAGGAGATCACAAAGTTTGAAAGGTCGAGACCGAGGAAACTCTTGGACCTGTGTTTAGGGCAATGAGCGCCATGCCTCATAGGGGGCGCTGGACTACCAGCTGAGAAACTCATGCATTTGTAGGCCGGTTGCTTCAGTCCTCCCCAGACAGCTTCCAGCATTGTCGGCTCTGGTTAGAAACTGGCATTTGCTCTATCTCCTCTGAGCTTTAACTTCTCAGTGGTAAGATGGGGATGTGGTTCCCTCAGAGTTTTGTTTGCTTTACACGCAGAAGATAACTTAGAAAGCATCCTGCCTTTAGTAGGTATTCAATAAAAGCTTCTCTCCCGCTACCATCTGCACGTGCATGCTGCATGTGAGTTCAGTGTTTACTCAGTACGCATACACTGTGTCCCCATAAGTTCTCATGCTCCCAACACCCCAACAACTCTGCCCATGGGGCCTACCCTACTGCTGTGCATGTACTTTAGCCTGGCCTGGGTGCGGGTTTCCTGTCTTACACATGGAATTCTATCAAGGAAAGTGCTTTGGAACCTGTCTCTCACCCTCAGGTGGCAGAGGGCCCAGAAGGCAACCAAGAAAAGACATCTGCCAGCCAGCGTTTTACTGCGCTGTCCAGTCAACAATGGCTAGTTGCACACAGATCAAGAGTGGGGACGCTGAGGACCCAGAGATCTGGCTGGGGACTGGGGTTCCTTGGAGAATTGCGGGGAATGGTAAAGGAGTTCTGGAATAGCCCTCCAGTTCTGTGACCGGAAGTTGGTGACAAATACCGGTCAATTAGTGGTTCTTACAGAGGTCTGGGACAAAGCACAGCTCTCATGAAGCTACCTAAAGCTAGGTCTCCTGAGACTACTGAGCCATCTCTCTAGCAAGTCTATATTTTCTTTACATAAACAAAACTTGTATATATGGAATAGAATGTTTCCTGAATTGTATATTAAATTGATTGTATGATTAATCTAGTTTTCTTTCTTTTTTTGTATTTTGAATAACTTTTTCATTACAAATCATGAACTCACAGCAGCTGTGATTGCCTGAACAAGACCTGGCAAGATGAAACCAAGCAAGCACCCTTCTAGCACAGAGCAAGAGAGGGAATCTCAACCTCCCATCTCCTTACAGGTTGGGTATTGATAGGAGCGGGCGAGAGGGCAAGTTGGTATTTCTAAGGATGTGGCTGCTCGGAGGTCAAATACCCTGTGATGAGTGGCTCCACGCCCATGAGTACATGGGCAGCATAAAGCAGATTTGGTGAGCTATTAAAAATAGGATAAGATTTTAAGAAAAGGGGCACAAAGTTGGGAAAGAGTGGATCTGGGGGAGTTAGGGAGAAAGGGGCATGGGTCAGATGGAGTTAGGGGGTGAATAAGATCCAAGTATATTGGAAGAAATTCTCAGGGGCTGGAGAGATGGCTCAATGGACAAGAGCCCTGGCTACTCTTCTACTGGTCATGAGTTCAATTCCCAGCAACCACATGGTGACTCACAACTATCTGTAATTAGTCCTATAACTTCTTCTGGTGTATCAGCCACTGTGTGTGTGTGTGTGTGTGTGTGTGTGTGTGTGTGTGTGTGTAACATCTTTTTAAAATTCTCAAAGAATTAATTAATAAAGGTATTATTTCTAAAAGGGAAACACTATACATTTCGCCTTTCTAGACTCAAGCTCCAGTGGATTTTAAAGACAAAGGAGTCCAGAGCTAAACCATCCATGCTGGAACACTGGACCCTTATCCCATTGTCCCATTTGGAGAACAGCCTGCATCCAGTGCTTGGCTCATACCCATAAGCAAACGGAGAGCAGCCCACTACCCTGGATCCTATTTACTCCTAGTTACTCCATGCTCATGGATGACTTCCACTCATCCAGGGTAGTTTTTCATCTGGAAAAAAAAAGTGTAAAATAAATGCCAAGGAAACACCTGCTTAGGGAGACCCTCCCCTCAACCCAGTGCACCTGTGGTATATCTTAAAGAAATTCCTTTAGCTTTATTGTATGAGGGTGGCACTTTTCTCTGGTTTCCAGGAATAATGTTTATTATTATAATATTCGTTTTCAATTTCAATAGGAATTTGGAGCACAGGGTCAGAGGATTGGAATCTCATTCAATTTTGTGTTCCTGGCACCTAGTAAAAATACAAGTGTAAAGAACGTGACCATGAGGGAGAGAAGATGGGTGGAATAGTAAGATGGTCGTGGGACTTACTGTCTAAATCAAGATCTCTGTAAGAATGAAAAGGGCGTGGCCCAGATGGATCACCTGATTTAATGGGAGCAAAATTGAATCATCCCTGGGAAATGGAGGTGTATGAGACTACCATCTCCTAAGGGAAGTACAAGAGGAGAGAGAAAGGGGGGGGGGCTGTGGGATGGAAAGCAATGTGTCTGGAGTTGGGAAACTCAGGCAGGGACCTGCATTGACAGGTTGTGGGAGGATGGCCCATGAGTAAGAGCAGGCAAAGACATGAGGATGTAGCTCAGAGCGATTGCCTAGCATGCACGACAGCCTGAACTCTAGTGTGTATGAACTGAATCTGATCACTCATTCCTGTAACCCAGCACCTGGGAGAACTGGGAAGGCCAAGGGAATTCTCAGCTACACACTGAGTCTGAGGCTATCCTGGGCTACATGAGACCCATGGCAGCAAGTGTCCAGCAGGCCGGCTGATCACATTTCAACAGCACACAAAAGGCATAGTGAACAGAAAGTGGGCTAAGGTATACACCCTCAAAGTCCACCCATAATTTTGGAGTTAATCTGAGGTCATACCAAGTAGCTTTTATTTCCTTCAGTATTGGCCAAGTGAAAATATCCAAGGGTCTGGAGCAAGAGGAAGGGCAAGGCAAATCCATCTGGTGGATATCCTGCTACAAGAGCTATTCCCATGAAAGAAGCAAATAATAAGCATTTTTAGTGATTTATAACTTGTTATGGTTTATTAGGATTCTCCAGAGAAACAGAACTTATAGAATAAATCTTTCTCTTTCTCTCTATCTGTGTTTATGTATTATATATATATATGTATATATATATATAAATATATATATACATATATATATAATATACTTACATATGAATGACTTACAAACTTCAGTCCAGCTAATCCAACAATGGGTGACTGTGAACGGCAAGTCCAAGAATCCAGGAGTTACTCAGTCCACAAGAAGGCTGGATGTCTTCGTATACACTGAAACCCTGAAGTAGGCTCTAACACCAGTGAAGGGACGGATGTGCTAGCAAAGCAAGAGCAGGCAGGCAGAGAGCAACAGCTTCTTCTTCCAGGTCCTTATATAGGCTGCCAGCAGAAGGTGTGACTCAGATTAAAAATGTGTGTTCATCTTCCTGCCTCAAGATCTGGATTAAAGGCATGTGTCTTCCCACCTCAAGATCCAGATCAAAGGTGTGTGTCTTCCTACCTCAAAGGTAGGAAGTGGAGTCACACAGTTTAATCCAAGTAAACACTCTCACGGGTATGCCCTTCTCTTCTGGGTTGTAGTTCGTTCCCGATGTAGTCAAGCTGACAACCAAGAGCAGCCATCACAGGTGGTGAATACTGACTCACTTTGATGAGCTTTGGGAACTACCATGGGTACAGATCTTTGAACACATCTGTAAGGAATTCTCTATACTAGGTTAACTGAGACAGGAAGACCCACCCCAAACGTGGGCAGCACCATTCCAGAGGCTGGGATACAGATAAAAAGGAGAAAGGGGTCAGCACCAGCATCCGTCTCTCTCTGCTTCCTGATGGTGGACCCAGCATGACCAGCTGTCTCACACCTGTAGCACTTTCCCTTCCCTACCATGGCAGACTGTGTCCCCTAAGACTGTGAGCCCAAACAGACCCTTCCTTGAGTTGTTTTGGGTCAATATCTTGTCACAGCAACTAGACAAGCACACGTCTGAAGACGACATAAAGAACTGAAGTCTTCACCACCCAGTTCATCAGGAGGCAGGAAGGTAAGAAAGAGCAATGGTGTCCATTGTGTACGTAGTGAAGATATTGATGTCCAGTGAGGCACTCACCATGCACCTGTGGTTCTAAACACTCCAAGATGGCTCCCAAGGCTGGGAAACCTAAATTCCAATCCTCTGTAAATGTAAATATCTGTTTAAATACTCAACGGGACTGACCACCACCCCCTCCCCCGGAATTAGAAAGAAAACTATCAAAAGCTGCAGAGGCATTCACATTTCTCAGAGCTCATGGAAGTAGGGATTCACAGCTGAGTCTCCTAACATTGCACTTCAGGCAGGGTGAATCAACAGGGGTGATCTGTCTTTTAGGCAGACATAAACAAGACACACTGATTGGCTCCTTTCGAATTGTTAGGGAGTTGACAAGGAGTATGTGCCTTCGACTCAGTTTCTGACAGCTAGCTCAGGGCTTTATCCACAATATCCATCTATTAACAGTGACAATAACGCACTAATGGCATAATTAATATTATGAACTATGCACAAGGAAGCTCTTTGCATCTGTTGCTTGGTGCACTCAACAGATTTACACATTCTGGCACTCAGGGAAAATGATACCACACATAAGACACCCAGGGCAAGGTGGGGTAAATATCCCCCTGAAGAGTGCTGTCCGAAACAATGATACTCCACTTACATTTTTATAATTAAGATTTTAAAAAAATCCTGCAGGAATAGGGTAGATATTAAATGCTGATTTTGTCTAAAACTTCCAGATGGTTCGCAAGAACATGATCTGTTTCATGAACGACACTTTTCCCGTGCTGTTTTATGCTCGAAATGACTATACTCATTTCTCAATCAAATATTTTCAAAGGTGATCACTTTCGTTTTTTATGTATACCTTTGTAGTGGTTTGGATAGGTATGGCCCCATCGATTCATGTGTTTGAATGCTTGGCCCATAGGGAGTGGCCCTATTAGGATGTGTGGCCTAGTTGGATTAGGTGTGGTCTTGTTGGAGGAAATATGTCACTGGGGGCAGGGATCGGCTTTGAGGTCCATGCTTGAGCTATGCCCAGTGTAAAGCACAGTCTCCTACTGCTGCCTGGAATCAGGATATACAACTCTCAGCTCCAGCACTATGTCTGCCGGCATGCCTCTATGTTTTCATGCCATGATAATAATGGACTGAACCTCTGAGACTGTAAGCCAGCCCCAATTATATGTTTGGGGTTTGTTTGGTTTGGTTTGGTTTGGTTTCTGGTTTTGTTTGTTAAATAAGAGTTGTCATGGTCATGGTGTCTCTTCACAGCAGAAAAACTCTAAGAAAAGAAGAATTTTGTTCTGACAAATATATCCCAAAGTTGTGTGTGTCACATGCATGCACATATGGGTAATACTAACTGGATTCAAGGGGTCGTTCATGAAAAACAGAGTGCATGACTTTGGGAAGAAGATGGAGTAGAGACCAAATACACACATATACACAACACCCATGTGTGGTTTTGCATGTACATGGGACATGTGTGTGCACACATACCCATGTGCACACACAGTGCTAGTGGGGATTCAGTCCTCTGCAGAGAGCTGAAGTCAGCACACCACAAAAGCCCAGCATCATTCTGTCTGTTTATCTATGTGCTGAAGAGCTCTGCTGCAAACATGACTTTGCGAGACTTGTATAAAACTTGCCACTCTTCTGACCAGCAGAGTGTTACCCTAGACAGACAGCAAGGATAGATATTGTCACTTCCCCAGTGAGTCTACAGATGTCAAGAGTATGAGGCATTGGCAGAGCTACCCTGTCGCTTTCTTCACAGCCCTTGGTGACATGCCCTTGGCATAGTGTGACTACGATGGGGACTTGGTGATCTTCCTGGTCTACTGTCTACAGGTTGGGCCTTCACTCTCTTGTACTGCCGCCCCTCCCCTGGTTGTTTGAACACTGAACCTTAAATATCAAGTGATCCTGAGATAGGTCAATGCTATTAACCCTATTTTATAGAGAGGGGTAAGAAGCCTTAGAGAGGTCAAATGCCACCCTCCAGGTCACCCAGCTTGTGTGGGAAGTGCTAATCAGCCCCAGCCAGTCTGTTGGGTAACTTATGATGCAGGGCCCCAGGGATCATGCCCCAAGTCTTAGAACAGAGACTTCTAGAAGCCACATATGGTCATGAGCAGCTTCCAGAATCCTCACTGCCCTGTGACCCTCCCCACTAACACCCCCCCGCACACACCATCTGCCCCAACTCTCTTCTATTCCATACATTTCAGTGTAAAATTAAAGACTGAGAGCTACAGAAGGGAGAGATACATTGTAACTACTCAAATATATCTAGGTTCCCACTGTCAAAACCTCACATTCATGGGACCCTCTGGCAGCATGAGCCAGGGTCCAAAGGAATTGGGTTATATTTTCTCAAGTCTTCTCACTGTGTCAGGGTGTACACTTGTCCCAGTTATACCCCTTTCAAGGGAAGGAGATGTTGCCACCTGTGGCAGACCCTTCTCCCTCTGCAGCCAGGCACTCTGCAGGGGGCTGGACATCTCCAACAGGCTGGGACCTGCTGGAGAGAAAAAGAAATTCAGGCTGAGGCACATGAGCAGAGAAACCACCAAAAGCAAAAGCAAAAGCCGTAGAAATCAACTCAGAAGATAGTGTCCCTAGCCACGTGTTTGTGACTGTCTTTCCCAAGTTGATGGTTACCACGGTGGCACGCATATGCTGGTGACAGGGCATCCTGGGAAAGAGGCCAGATCCTTGGTGGACCCCGCAGAGCTTGAAAATGTCATCTGTCAAAGACACAGTGATTTGCCAAATCCAACTCACCCTTGCCAGCTTAGAGGTTCCCAAGCTTGTAGGGATGCAAGCTTCTCAGTGAGGATCAAGAGGAATACACAAGAGCCACCCACAGAGAGATTCTCTGCTGTCTTCAACACCATCCTTCCATGTTGTCCTGATCATTCAGCCAATCTACACCCAGCCCTGCAAGGATGTCAGGGAATGGCAGGCCACAGCGTGTAGGAGACCACAGGACATGTCTCACTCTCTAACATCCTATTTCTATTCTTGTCTTCTATGTTAGTCTGAGAGCTGCAGGCATGATATGCACACACTGGGGACTTCAATGGCAGACTGTTTTTTCCTAGGTCTTAAGACTGAAAGCCTAAGACCAGAGTGTTACCAGGTGGGTGTCTCCTGACTCCTCTCTCTGCAGCTGGTAGGTGATACCTTCTTGCCATGTCTTCGTGTAATTTACCCTCTGTGCACATACATCCTGGGTACTTATCCTGTGGGCAAGTCACTGTTCTGATAAGCATACTAGTCACACTGGTGAGGTCCATCCTGAAGATCTTTCACTGTTCTTGACCTCCTTGTTAAACCCTTCCCAAACATGCTCACATACAAAGATGCTGGGAACAGGACATAATTCAGCTCGTAACAATGTGGTTTTGGGTCTTCTTTGTCAACAGCTTGTTCTAGAGTGGAACCAAAGGTGTCCATCTCCCTTTCCCAGCCTCCTTTGCAGTGAGGGCTGGCTCAGTGTTCTGCCAAATCTCACACTTTGGGCTTGGAATCTGGAGCTCATGGGGCAGGTACAGGAGCCGGAGAGTTCTGTCTCTTCAGTTTGAGTGTCAGTGTGTCAGGAGCAAAGGGGGTGAGAGTGGGTAGCAGTGGAACACACCACAAGGCCATCCAGGGGCAGCCATGGAGGTTCCCATGGTGAGCTTTGAGGCCTAGCTCTTAAGTCTGTCAGCTTCCTGTTCCAGACACAAAACTTCATAGCAAGTTCCTTTCCCACTCAGGACAACAGGAGTCTGTTCTTCTCCTCCTTTAGCTGCTTCTCATTATTTCTCTCTTTCCTTCTTCCTTCCTTCTTGTCCTCCCTCCCCATTCCTTCCTCCCTCTTTTCTTCCTATTTCATTGTTTGCACTGGGTTTTGAACCCAGGGCCTCAAGCGTGCAGGGGAAGTGCTATCCCACTGAGCTACATCCCTAGCCAGAGCCAGTTCCTGCTGCTTGAAACTGAAGTGTGCTGACCCACACAGCAGGAAAGCTTCTAACTTACAGCTAGCTCTCCAAAGGGCAACAAATGAAACCGGAGAAAATAATAGTGTCTTTTGGGAAGGAAAGAGGCCGTGCACCACGGAGCTATTAGTTGAATTACACTTTTAGGATCTGCTTATTAAACTGGGTGTGGCAATGAACACCTTTAATTCCAGCACGCAGGAGCCAGAAACAGGAGGACCACTGTGAATTCAAGGCCGGCCTGGTCTACATAGGAAGTTTCAGTGCAGCCAAGGCTTCATAGCAAGTTCCTTTGTAAAGAAAATTATCTATGTGTGCAAAATTTTATTTTGTATGAGCTTATGTGTATTATATGTACACAAGCATCAGCTGAGGCCCAAAGAGGGCAAACTTGCAGGTGGTTATGAGCTCCCACGTGGGTACTAAGAGCCAGGGTCTTCTGCAAGAGCAGTATATACTCTTAAAGAGTGAGCTATTTCTCCAGCCCCAAAAGTTTATATGATTTTCCTTAAGTGTTTCTGTCTGTGTCTAGGTATATATGTGTGTATGTATATGTGTGTATGTATATGTGTGTATGAGAGAGAGAGAGAGAGACAGAGACAGAGACAGAGACAGAGTCAGAGAAAAAGAGCCCACACATGTGCACATGTGTCTCCAGATGCCAGAACAGACTGTCAGATGCCCTAGAACTGGAATAGGAGTTACAGGTGGTTGTGAGCCACCCAGCATGGGTGCTGGGAACTGGACATCAGTCCTCTGAAAGAACAGAAGCCAGCTCTCCTAAGCACCAGTCCACCCCTCCACCATGCACTCCATTTTTAAATAAAAGTTTTGCTTTATATTGCTTTATAGCACACACCTGCTTGAGAGGCCACTGTGGCTCCCTGTGCTCCCTGTCTCTAGTTTAGGCTTCTTTGTTCCATCTCTGAGAACAACCAGAATGTGATTCAGCTCACACGGCCCATCGCATGCCCTACCTAGGGTTTTCTGCAGTGAGAAGAGTCTTCTTCGTGGTGGGCACCTGACTGCCAGTGGAGTCACAGGGTTTTGCCTCAGATTAAGCGGGTCTGAATGGAGCCCTGCCACTTACTGGTGATATGGTCTGGTTATTGGAATTTTCTCGGCCTCAGTTTGCTCTCATATGGGATGAGAGGTCAATGCTTCAATCGGCTCCTCAACATCCATGCTATCCTAGTATATGAATCTGAGCTCACACAGAAGAGTAGAGCTTGAGGACCAGCAGAGGCAGCAGCTCTGGGGACTGGAGACCTGTGGGAGAGGTACCGTGTTTCAGGAAACACTAGACCACCTCCATCAGCCAGCAGTCTTACACCACTCAAGGAAAGTTGTGATTCTTATATGAAAAATTCTTGGCTCTCAGAAGAAGCCATGGGCTAAGTGTGTTTTCCCTTTCTCTGGAGCTGGAGAGGATTATGCTGCAGCCACCTGTGGATGAGAAGGTGGGACATGACATGCCTGACATGGGAACCGTGAAGTCAGACTGACAGCACATTCCTCTGACATGCCCAACTTCTGCTATTGACTTACAGGAGCTCGGAAAGGCCTGGTTGTTCTTGTGGCTCACAGGGTGTCTGGGAGCTGAGATCTTGCCCATGCAGTGCTTAGCACTAATCTGATGGGCTGGAAAAATCCCCATGGCCACTGGCATCACCATTAGTCCTTTTAAGTACAGAAGAGGCACACTAAAACCAACTGCATCCTGGCCCATTGGAACATACCATCTCGGGCTTTCCTGACCCCACCTTCCTCTTTCGTTCCTTTAGTTTTATTGTATTTCTAGTTAGCAAGTGATTCTTGTGTATGTTTGTGGCGGGAAGGTCACTAAGTTTCAATAGACATACGGGATTGAAGAATGGTCAAAGTGGGTTAATTACTATATCTGTCATCTGAAACAGTTATCATTTCTTCATGGTGAGAACACTCATAAGGTATTTAAAAATATACAGTACATTATTAATCAAAGTCACTTCATATATAAATATGTACTTATATATAAACATGTGTGTGTGTGTGTGTACATGTGCAATGTGGGTGCCTGCAGAAGCTATGAGGATATCAAACCACCACCACCACCACCACCCCCATACCTGGAGCTACAGGCAGCTGTGAGCACCGCTCCACCATGCGGGTGCTAGTAACCGAACTGCAGTCCTCTGAAAGAGCAGAAAGTGCTCTTAACTGCTGACTCAGTCTCCTCAGACCCTTCTTCCTTCCTATCTGTAGCTTTGCTTGTCTCTCCTCTGACCATTTCCACTCCGCTTTGAGGCAGACTTCAAATCTGATCTTTTCAACAGCTCTCTGATATTTCTGAGCTTTTGATGACTTCTCTAGAACGAATGTTTATTGTCTCTGGGGTCTCCCTCTTATCTAGCTTGAAGTGTCACTGAGGCAGCTGTACAGAGCTGGATGTGACCCAGCCTCTTCCTGGTTCTCTGTGGGTTCACCTGCCTTCTCTTACCAAGTGAAAAGCAGAGCCCACATTGCATAGGCACGTCCTGGCCTGACGCTAAACAAGGGGTAGAAGGGAATCACTGTTCCCTGAGCACCTGCCATGTGCCAGCTCTGTACAGATGCTTCACTGTCGTGATTCTACTGATATCTCTCAGCATCTGCACAGTGATGTTCAACATGATCTCCTGTACACCACACCAGCAAGATGGTATTCGTAACTATGACAGGAACCCCAAAGGACTATATTCATGGGGTAGGTGCATAGTTCAGTGGCAGAGTTCTTGTCCAACATGCTGAGATCCTAGGTTTGATCCTCAGCATCAAAGAAAAAAATAGAGGGTTTGGACATGCAGTTCAGATGCTAGAGTGTTTGTCACAAAAACATGAGAAACCTTAGTTCAGATCCTGAGCATCCATGTATAAGGTCAGGCATGATACCCTATGGTTGTAATCCCAGTGCCGAAGAGATACAGACAGGAGAGTCCCTGGAGCTCCCTGATCAGTCAGCATAGCCAAATTGGTAGGCTCTGGGTTCAGTGAGAGACCCTGTCTCAAAGAATAAGATGAACAACTGAGGAAGACACCCAGTATTAATCTCTGGCCTACACACACACACACACACACACACACACAGAGAGAGAGAGAGAGAGAGAGAGAGAGAGAGAGAGAGAGAGAGAGGCATGCACAAACATATCAGCCCATATATATACATATGCCACATACACAGAGAGAGAGAGAGAGAGACAGAGCAGAGACAGAGACACACAGACATGCAGACAGCTAGACAGCTAGACAGACAGACGGAGAAACAGACAGAGAGAAATGAAAACCAGTAATTTGGTTTTGGAGGGATGACTTAAAGACTAAGAGCTCTTGTTGCTCTTACAGAAGACCAGGGTTCAGTTCCCAGCACCCATATCAGACAGCTTACAAACCTGCCTGTAACTCCAGTTCCAAGGACACAACCCTTCTTCTGTGTTCCGACGGTGCCTGCACATATGTGATACACACATTCAGGCTCTTACACATACACATAAATAAATAATAAATACAATTTTTATAAAGGAAAACAGGGTTATTGTCTCAGTACTAGAGAGGCTGAAGAAAGAGAGCATTACAATTTTGAGTCCAGCCTATCTCGAAAGAAAAGAGAAAGAAAAGATTTTTTTTTTTTTGGCTTCATTACTGGGCATGCCAGACCAACTCAGATACCACACACACACCCCAAAACTAATTCTGAGATTCTTCCCCCACTGAAGCGCTCCTGTGCTCTGCAGGCCTGGCTCCTCACTCACCCCTGGTGTCTTCCATCTTCCTCCTTACCACCAAAGTCTTAGTGTCTGTCCATCCCCATGCCATGCTGGCACTAGGGACAATGAATGCCGACCTGTGTTAACATCAAAACCCAAACATGGCACCACAGAGGCTGCCGTGGGCACACTCCGCTTTGCCTCTGTGAAGGCTCTGTCTTGCTCCTGATAGCTTTTGTTCCCATCACTCATCTTGCCTATTCTCCCTGCCCTTCTTCATTGATGGCTTCCAAGCCCAGAAGCCCACACTCACTTCGTTCTTCTCTTCTTTGGGTTGTTGAACTGTCATGGCTGACCGTCTGTGTCCATCCCCAGCTCAGCTCTCTGCAGCTGAACGAACACTGTTGCTTGGCACTCCTTCCATTCATTTCCTGTCAGCTGTTAAACTCTTCCAGAGCCCATCTGCTCCTCTGAAGCGCCTGGTTCCACCTCTTAGGAATAATTTCATCTCCTGTTGCAGGGAGATAATTGAGCCCTGTTTCCTCTCCCTGAACCTCTGTGCTCTCCAACCTCCCCATCCTGTCTTTCTGCACTGCAGACTCTGGCAAGATGGCCACATCCAGTCTGCCATGGTCAGCTTCCCACTCAGTGTCCCTCACTCAGCTCCTGCAACCATGAACTGCCAGCTCCCTGCCCACACCCAACTGCTCTTCCCCTGATGCCACCTCCTTCCCTTCACGTCTACACGAGACTCTGTTCATTCTGCTGAGATGAAGCAGGCAGACAAAAACCCAGCATTTCCTCCACCGAATCCCCTTAGCCTTCCACTCCCCTCTACTCTTTCCTACCTGAGTTCCAAATGAGCCAGTCACTGTTCCATGCAGCTCAGTTTGACCTCATTTCAATGTCATCCTGCTGTAGTTGGGATGTAGCACCTACACACACACACACACACACACACACACACACACAAACACAAATACACATACACACATGCATGCATGCACATAAGCACACACACACAATCTAACATACACACATGCACGAACACACAAACACATATTCATCCACACATGCATGTATACACACAAACCCATATACACCCACAAATGTCACACACACACACACTCTCCCTCTCTCTCACACTCTACAGATTTCCTACTCAGTGTGGGAGGGAGACCTTTCAGAGGTGGACGGTGGTCAGATGATTGTGGGTTTTGCCCATAGAAGAAATTAATGTTGTTTTCTTAGAATTGTGATCAAAAGAAAAAAACTGGCTCCTCCTCCTCCTCCTCCTCCTCCTCCTCCTCCTCTCTTCTTCCTCCTCCTCTTCTTCCTCCTTTTCCTCCTCCTCCACTTCTCCTCTTCCTCCTCCTCTTCCTCCTCCTCCTC
>JADRCH010010319.1:0-35006 GCA_019843965.1 Rhynchomys soricoides
TGCCTGGCAGTCAACAGCCATGACTGGGATTAGAAGTTTAGACAGCCGAGGCCTTGACTCCATTTCACTTCTACCAACAGATGCCTGTACTCTGCAGCCATGTTCTTAATGACAAGGAGCATCATTAAGAAGGGTGGTATGTTGACCTCTGTTATCTGCTTTGTTGACCTCTGTTATCTGGTTTCTGCCTCTCAGTTGTGTCTTTCTTGATTAGAAATCTGGCTGTTAGAAGCTCACCCAGCAGCAGCTCCATCTTGAGCGTTGTTCCAGCTCAGGCAATTCCTTCTTCTCCTCCTTCTCCTCCTCCTCCTCCTCCTCCTCCTCCTCCTCCTCCTGCTCCTGCTCCTGCTCCTGCTCCTCCTGTTCCTCCTCCTGCTCCTGAAATCTGACTTTCATTTACTTCTCTTTCCTCTACAGCCCCCATCTTGTTCTCCAAGGCCCCATGTAATGGGGCAAGACGGAGAGGAATCCTTCTTCCCTGTGCTGGTGCCTTGTGCATAGAAGCCCCACTAATGGCCTCCCAAGGTTGAAGCTAACTTCATTTGGGAACAATGATATATCTTATAGGCTTGGTGTAATGCTTCATCTTGCCAACTTGAGGGAACTTAGAATCACCCAGAAGGCATACCTTTGATGTGGGTCTGAGAGGGTGTTTCCAGAAAAGATTATCTGAGGAGTTGTCAAAGAATCCTAATACAGGAGTAAAGACGTACCCTAAATGTTGACGGCACCACACTATGGGCTGTGGTCCCCAGCATGGATAAGAAGTATGAAGAGAAGTCAGCTGATCGCCAGCATTCATTCCATTTCTGCTGTGGAGGTCCCTGCTAGCAGGGACTCTGCCATGACTCCCCACCAAAATAAACCCTTCTCCCTTGACGTGCCTTCTGTCAGGCTTCTTACAGCAACATGAAAAATAATAAATATACTGATCATTGGCATCTCTAGGGCTGGCCCACCCCGTCACAGCACAAGCATGTTCTATATTCTTTCATGTCATGAAGCAGGTCTGCCTCTATAGAAGCAGTCCTGCACAGCCAAGTGCTGCCATGACTGCAGAATCAGTCTACTGTGTGAGACTCAGAATAAAATCCTCCCTTGACAATTGCCTCGTGGGATGTAGTAGCCTGGAAACAACAGAGAAGAGACGGAGACACATATTGTGAACTGAACACCAGCAGAAGTCAGCTGACTCAGCCCAAGGGAAGCTAGGACAAACCAGAACTGACCAGACAGCTTGTCTGAAAAATAGGAACACTTGGCTCTTATTGATTGTGGGGAGATGCGCTAAAATTTGGTAATTATCCATTATACATGGGCACAGTTTCAAAAGATGTTTTTCCTCCTGCATGTGAGCTAGAACGCTTTGCACTTGGTGGGCTAATGGATAGCCAGGTCCATTCAGAAACTGCTGACCCCCCTCCTTGTAACCCATCCTGCCAGGAATAGAGATGTTCTAGAGATTCTCATGCCTCTCTCTTTGGCTATTAGATTATTGAAGTAGTAAACCCCAAGGAATTGGAATTTCCCCTGAGTCTTATACTGGGAGAAGGTGAAGGATGAAGCCTGGTACCAGCCAGAGGGGCAACTGGTCTCCAGTAACGAGATTTAACACAGTTCTGACAGCTTGTGAGACCACCTTGCAGGAGAGACTGGAGCCCAGACAGTGGCTGGTCAGTGGCAAGAGAACAGGAGTACACCTTGATCAGGAATGCTTAGCTGTGCATTCCTCTTGCCTTCTATTTACAGCTAAACTTCTAGGGCTGAGGGATGGCTCAGCAGTTAAGAATGCTTGTTGCTCTCTCAGAGGACCTGGGTTCAGTTCCCAGCACCCATGTGGTGACTCACAACCCTCTGTAACTGCAGTGCCAGGGGATCTGATGGCACCAGGCATGCATGTGAGACACTACATACAAGCAGACAAATGCTCCCACACATAAAAATAAATGACTAAAAGAGATAAATAAACCTCCTGTCTATATCCTCAAGATGGACCACAGGAGGTGCCCCTAGACCTCTCTGTTTGTTTCTCTTCCCATGTGACATTGAATAAATCCCCTGCTTTTTACTATTACATATCTCCATTGGTGGCCAATTAAGGATGAGTAGGCAAGCCTAGGCTGTTGGGACTGCTCTAAGACCGGAAGTTAATCTGTGTCACCTGCCCAAGAACCAGGCAACTTCCTGGGATGTAGGAGTTGCAGTTATTGGAAAATACCAAAGCCACGTGGGAAAATACAGTGGCTGCATGGGTTTGCCATGAAAAGCCCCTAAACACATGTCTTGTCAACATTCACTGGGACTTCTAGAGAGTGGTCCTGACCAAAGGCCATCCTCGCTATTATTTAATTAAAGCTTACTTCAACGTTGGCTCAAAATCTGGAATCTCCAGATTAACACTGGCAGTGACCCTAACAACTCTAGTCACATTCGGTTGCTGCTCTGTAAATATCCTGGCCTCATGGTTTAGTCTGACCTTTGGATTAGGCCAGGGTCTAGAGATGCTTAAACTGCCGAGAAAGCATAGGGTGTTCTAGAGAAACATGTTTGCTTCAGTAGACTCTAGTCAAGCTTACCCGGCCTTGAACAAAACTTTTCTGTCTCCATGCAGAGAACAGTGGAGTGTGACTCAGAGATTAAGGGAGCAAAATGGACAGACATGATATGAAGAAAGAGGCGCCATGCCTTTATCTCATGTCAGACATCACATTGGTAGAAGTGGAGTGTGTGTGTGCAGGTATGCACTGGTGTGTGCATGCAAGCATGTGCAGGTGCGTATGCATGCATGTGTACATGTGCATGTGTGTTCATGCATGTGTTGGAGTGGTGGGTGGGTATGCATGCGTGTGTGGGGACATATGTGTGTGCATGCATGTGTGCACATGTATGTGTGTGTGAGTGTGCACGTGTGTGTGTGAAGGGTTGACACCTTTATAAGAAGTGACCTGTAGGTTCCTACCAACAAGTTGGGCAACTGTTACCCTAACCAACACATCAGAGGTATTGTCTCTAGGAAAACTAGTGAGAAACCAATCAAGTAGCTATGCTAGTCACTATGGTTTCCTGTCTAAGCATTCTGGCCTTGTGGACTCACCCCGTGTTTTACAATAAAGCAGTTAAGCAGAGACAGGATGGAGGAAGAGGAAAACACAGTATACTTTCAATGGGTGACAGGTCAAGGGTCCAGCGCTTTTTATCACTCTGTCCTGATCCTCACCTCTTCTCATCTTCACTGCAGACATCTCTGCTCTGCAGCCATGTTCTTCCACATCACTGTTATCAAGACGGGTACTATTGTGGCCTCTACTGACTGGTTTCTGTCTCTCAATTGAATTCAGACACTGGTGAGAAAAGGGAGCCCCAGTCATTGGTGTCCTGAGTCCTGAAACCATTTATCTGCTTGGATTAGGACTGGTTTCTAGAATTGACTGACTCGTATCTGGATTAATGTCTATTTCCTGTTTCTTGTCATACGAGGCCAGTCACTTGCAATGCCTGCCCCTCGAGCAGGTTGGATTTCCCCAGCCGGTTTCACAATGCCTAAATCTGAGCCTGGTCACAGGGCTCCTTTCTGTTAACACAAACTGGGCTCTCCCTTAGGCCTGTCTCACTTAGGCTCCACTTAACTTAGGTAGTTGTCTCAACTTAGGTAGTTGTTTCCTATTTGTGTGCCTGAGTACCTTTAACTGGCCAAACTCACAGCCCTAGGGCTAGCAAGATGACTCAGGTGGCACTGGCCACCAAGCCTGACAACCTGAGTGTGGTCAGCAGAACCCACACAGGAAGGAGAAGAACTGACTTCCACAGATTGTCCTCCAGACTCTACACCACACACACACACACACACACACACACACACGTATACACATACACAGGTACATGCACATGTATACACACACACACACACTAAACAAATAAATGTAAAAAAATAACCCTTATTTTAAAATTTTTTGCAATAAGCTCCTATTCTTGTGACATAGGAAAGAAAGGATCACACGGAGCTATGAATTTTGCCAGCCCTACTGTGTGATCTTTTTTCTCTTTGTTTGTTTCTTTTTGTTTTTCTCTGTATAGCTCTGGCTATCCTGGAACTCACTCTGTAGACCAGGCTGCCCTAGAACTCAGAGATCTACCTGCCTCTGCCTCCCAAGTTCTGGTATTAAAGGTGTGCGCCACCACTGCCCGGATCCTTCTATTTGTTCTTTGACTAGTTTCTGAATCTCTCTGAGCTTTGGTTGCATTGTACATAAATGAAGACAGTGGTCAAAGCATCTACCTTATATTTCAGTAAGAACTGACGTAAAATCTGGGCTGAGCATGGTGTACATACCTATAATCCCAGCACTTAGGAAGCTGAGGCAGGAGGATTAGAAATTCAAGGCCAGTTTGGGCTAAATAGTAAGGAGCATTCAGTCTGGACTACATAGGAAAGTACCAATGCAAAAACAAAACAAACAAACAAACAAAACAAAAACAAGACAACTCCACAAATCAGATCTGTCAGTATGCTGCACCGTGCCTGGCATGCACTGATTCCATAGGGGCTAGGAGATAATCCAGCATGTAAAATACTTGCCTTGAAAGCATTAGGACCTGAGTTCAATCCCCAAAAACACACTTTAAAAAAAAAAAAGCTGGATGTGGCGGAGTGGCTCAGAGGTTATGATTACTTAC
Organism: Rhynchomys soricoides; assembly: GCA_019843965.1. NCBI lineage: Eukaryota > Metazoa > Chordata > Mammalia > Rodentia > Muridae > Rhynchomys > Rhynchomys soricoides. The sequence continues at coordinate 4,675 of JADRCH010010319.1, forward strand.
TGCTCTTACAGAGGACCTGGGTTCGGTTCCCAGAACCCACTGCAGTCAGTTCACAACGACCTGTAACTCCAGTTCTAAGAAACCCAACACTGTCTTTGCAACCCCACAGGTGTCTGCTCATCCACAGAAAATAGAAAGTACATAAATAAATTGTGGTTTTGTTTTTTTTTTTAAATCAAGAGTGGTAAACGGTGCTTATAACCCCAGACCTGGGGAGGTGTGAGGCAGGGGGATTTCCAGGGCTCTCTGCCCAAGCAGCTCAGCCAACCTGGCAAGCTCCAGGCCAATGAGAGACCTTGTCTCAAGAAACAAACAAAAACAAAACAAAACTGGCTAGCTCCTCAAGAAAATTGACCTCTGACGCCTCCCACACACAGGAGGCAGGGATATGCAAACACACATACACAGAAGCACATAAAAAGACATCCAAAAACAGTACCTGGCACTGGACAAGTCAGGACCAGATGACAGGAGATAGAGATCAAGAGCCACTCACAATCACAAATGTCACAGGAGACCAGGGCTCAATCTACTGACAGCTATGGATGCAATCTTTCATTTCTGTGTCTCTGACCCATATCTTGGTGCCCAGAACATCGCCCATACTGAACAAGTAATCACCTGCTGTCTAGTTCCAGTGAGCACACACTGAGGATATGCTATGAACCCCTAGGAATGGAACACAGAGAGAAGATGAGAGCCTTGCATTCCTCTCATTGCTCTCACCCCAAACTCCCCCGACCCCTGCCCCAAAGCAGCACCAGCAGCTTGATTCTGACCTTCAGCTCTCTGTGGCCCTGCCTTCCTTAAAGAGGGTGCTCCCAGCAGGTGCTCCCACCAGGATGCCTGCCCCACAATGGGCAATCGCCAGAGCAGTGCCGCCAGCAACATCAATTTCCTGGAGGACCGGATGGGTGCTGAGATGCTGTAATGAGAACTCATGAAGGTATGCCAGGCTTCTGATGTCGGGAGCTGGTGCTGTTTCCAGTAAGCAGCGTGGCAGTGAGAGATAAGGGCAGAAATTTGAATGGCTATTGTGCTCAGTGAACCAGCGGAGGGGCTTTCTGCGCAGGCTTTTGTAAGGCCAGGTGGCAAGGATGATCATGAACGGAGAACGGGTGAATGATTCAACTTCCCCTCTCTTCCTGGTTTCTGTTTTCTTTGAACTTCTTACCATCCAACAATGCCCATCACTCAGAATCCAGAAGCATACATGTTAAACTAGAGATCATTGATGAGGGTCGGGATCGGGGTGCATTCCGTTTCTGCTTCTCAAGTCTACTGATGGCCCAGTGCCTTAAATCGATCCCCTGCCTGTGCCTCAGTTTCCTTTGCTTAGAACCCATAATGTAATAGGCCCATGTGACGCTGTGAGCAGCCTAAAGCAGAAACCTCAACAGTCTCTCTCGGGATGCAGCATGGATGCTCTGGTTAAGCCTGCACATCTCTTTATACAAAGTATCACTGTGGTGCTCAGCCTGGGCCCCTCGAGCACAAGTCCTGGCCGAGTACCCTACACACAGCGCATGCTCATTGCGCATTCACAGCTCCTGAAGGTACAGATCTCTCTTCAAAGAGAACCTCGCATCGGATGTCCACCTGTAGTCCCAGAACTCAGGAAGTGGAGGGCAGAGCTTGAAGCTAACAAAGCTGTTAGGGAGGGAAATTCACAAGCCCTTGATAAAATAACATTATACATGGTTCACTAATCTAAAGCAGAAATAGAAACTCTCCTGGCGTAGAATTATAAGGTACTTTTTACTTTATTCTTTCTTCCAAATAGTCTATAAATAGTATTAACATATTAATTAAAGTGTGTGCCTACCTGGCAATCTTGAGAGTCTGAGTTCATATCCCGGTAACCCAAGTCAAAATCCAGTTGTGGCGGTATGCCGCTGTAATTCCAGGGACACTAAGATGGGTGCCAGGACTAGCAGATCTCTGGCAGCTCAAAGCCAGCTAACCTGCGACAGAGCAAAAATCCCAGGCCAATGAGAGACTCTGTCTCACAAAAAAATATAGAAGATACCTGAGAAATGATACTACAGGTTGTCTTCTGACCTCAGTGCATAGCTTCACAATAAGATTGAGCTGAATTACAGAAAGGACTCATCATCCCCAGTCTCGTAACAGCCTCTGGTGTCAATGTCCCCCAGCCTGTCCACTAGGTACAGAAGATGGCTGCCTGAGTCCTAGGCCTGTGTAAGTATCTATTACCATGTTCTGCAAGGCTCTGCCCAGATTGTGAGGTGCACATTCTCTGATTACTATGGAGTAAAATTACCTGTAAAATAGAGTTGTTTTTACCAAAATATGTCAACATCATTTACTATTTTAAATGGTTATAAAAAGAACCATAACAACACTGTCCTGACTAATTTTGTGTTCCCTTGTTACAAGGTAGAGTTATCTGAAGAAAAATAGAACCCTAATTAAGAAAATTCCTCCATAAGTTCTAGCTGTAAGGCATTGTCTTAATTAGTGATCAATGAGGGAGGACCCAGGCCACTGTTGGTGATATCACTCTTGGGCAGGTGGTCCTGGGATCAATAAGAACGTAGGCTGAGCAAGCCATGAAGAGCAAGCCAGTAAGCAGCAGTCCTCCATGACCTCTACATCAAACTCCTGACTCCAGATTCCTGCCATGTTTGAGTTTTTGCCCTGACTTCCTTCTATGATGAACAGTGATGTGGAAGTGTAAGCCAAATAAACCCTTACCTCCCCAAGGTGCTTTGGATATGGTCTTTTTCACAGCAATAGAAACCCCAGCAAAGACAATCAATCACCAAAGTGATACATTTGTTAATGACCTTAAGCTAATTCATCACTGTCTCCTGAAGCCACAGTTAGCATTACCCATTGTCAAGAGGGCAGGGACCCAAACTCCTGTCCCAACACGTGAGAGTTGTTGAAACACAGTCAAATAGCTAAGGAAAGTCTGATGCACTGAATTGTGTCTTAGTGTTTTATTGCTGTGAAGAGACACCACGACCACGGTGACTCTTATAAAGGACAACATTTAAATGGGGCTGGCTTCCAGTTCAGAGGTTTAGCCCATTATAGTCATGGAGGGAAGCATGGTAGCACGCAAGTGGACATGGTACTGGAGATGAAGCTAAGAGTTCTATATCTGGATTGGCAGGCAAGAGGAAGAGACAATGAGACACTGGCCTGACTTGAGCATCTGAAACCTCAAAGTCCACTACAGTGACACACATCCTCCAACAAGGCCACACTTACTCCAACAAGGCCATACCTCCCAATAGTGCCACTCTCTGTGAGTCTATGGGGGCCATTTTCTTTCAAATCACCATAAATTGCACCCCAGGGCTATTTTCAGATTTCATCTAAAAGTATAGGCACACAGGGGCACACACATATACATAAACATATACACATGTACACTTGCACACATACATACACACATACACATATCCATGTACATGTACACATGTACATACATATACATACATATACACATGTACATACACACACGTACTCTGCCTCTGGGAGCTCTGGTGAAAAGCAGGAGTTGAGGGCTTGAGAAGGTGGGATATGAACTTGTTGTTACTATCCCCAAGAACAGCCCTGAGCATATCTTCACCTGCCTTTGGTTGAGTCGGGCTTTGAGGTTTTGATTTGGAGGAGGGAAAACCATTCATGCTCATTTCCAAACAGAATGTTTCATTCATTCACTTTCCAATGTAGTGGCTTTGATTTTAAATACATACACACAGGCATTCGGCTGGTTTATACTAGTTTATACTGCTTTGCATATTTTATGCCTCTGTGTGTGTGTGTGTGTGTGTGTGTGTGTGTGTGTGTGTGTGTGTTATGAAGCTGGAGCCTCCAAGTCCATTCCTCCAGTCTGAAGACTGCTATCTAAACTAATGAACACACTGGGCGGCCCCAGCCCAGGTTGCAGGATGCATCCTGCCACCCTCTCCTGAGTGAGCCCTTCTTGGTTTTAATGTGAGATTTTCCTGGGTCACTGGGGGGCACTGACACCCTGGATCCAGGATAGACTGAATCTGAATATGTTCAACATATTATTTCATTATCTAGTTCCATTGATGAATGTGTTCACTGCACAGAGGCGAGAGAAAATCTAATTTGTGGCTGATATGACTCGGTAATGTTATCTGCTTCCTGCAGAGAGACCACTAATGAGTTCCTCAGTACTGTGGTGTTGAAATACCACATGGCTTTATTTCATTCAGAAATTCTTACTAGCTTTTCACACGGGTGTTTAAGTGTGTTTGGGGTTTTTAGAATAAGCAGAGCTGAGGTTTTAAGTAGCTAGGAGAGTGCTGATAGATAGATAGGTAGGTAGGTAGATAGATAGATAGATAGATAGATAGATAGATTTTTTTCTTTTCAAAGGATAAGTTGGGGCACAGAGATGACTCAGTGTGTAGAGGAACTTATAAACTGAGTTCAATCCCCAGGATTCACATGGTAGAAAGAGAGAAGAGAGTTTCAAAAATTATCTTTTGGCTACACACACACACACACAGAGAGAGAGAGAGAGAGAGAGAGAGAGAGAGAGAGAGAGAGAGAGAGAAAGACAGAGAGATACTCAGAGATAAACAGAGAGAGAAACACACACACACACACACACACACACACACACACACGCTCCCTAAAGTGTGCTGTTTGCAGAATTTCAGGAGACTATTTGATCTGGCTGTTAAAGGAGGGCTGTATATCAGTAGGAGGTTGGGAAGTGTGTCAGTTCTTCTGGCCCAGATGTGCTCCCCATCCCTTCCTGGCCTGCTCTTCCTCCTTGCTCCCAGAGCCTTTAAAGGTGAGCACTCCTCATGCTGCTATTTGTCGCCTGAAAAGCACATTCTCACCTGTAACTTCTTGGGAGTTCAATACTCCCCGCTTCGATCCTCCAGTATCTGGTCCCTTCAGTCAGTCTTTCTTATGGTGGGCAGGGCTACAAGCTCAGCGTAGTAAAAGATACTGGTGATCTGAAGGATGGGTAGGGGGAAACTGAAGGTGGGCAGAGAGGCCATTTATGAATGCAGGAAGGGAAAGCTGCCCCTGTGTCCACCACCATCCTCTCTTCTCTCTGTCTCTGTGTCTCTCTCTATCTCTGTCTCTTTCTCTCTCATACACGCACACACACACACACACACGCACGCACGCACGCACACATGCACACGCACACTTTTGTATTACAAACAGCAGCATAAGCAGTTAAATAACATTTAAAAACAACCCTGGGGCGGCCACTGGTGAAGGTCAGCAATTCTCACAGGCCTCCTGTGTCAAGGAGGACTTCAGTGGGCTCACCCTTCCTCATTAAGATTCACTGTTCTAACATCACCATGGCAGATGTAACACTTTTCAAAGCCAGTGTCATCTGCTTTGTTTTTTATCAAATACTCAGGTTGACCAAAACTAGCAATATATTTTGAGGATTTTTTTTTTAAATTTTATATTATGTGTGTGCAGGAGGCCTAGGGCTGGAGTTACAGCTTGTGTGGGTACTGGAAGAGCAGTTCTCTGGAAGAGCAGAACATGCTCTTAAGCAGGGAGCCACCTCTCCAGCCCCTGTGTGTTTTGATAGAGTCTTACATAACCCAGGCTACTTTGAACTCACAGTGTAGCTGAGACCCTGACTCACTGATCTTCCAGCCTTTGCCTCTGGAGTGAAGAATTGTTGGAGTTCACGGTTTGCTGGGACGCAATAGATTTTTAAAATTCCCCTCCCCCTCAAAATACTATCTTCAATTTGATTTTTAAGACGGTAGCGGCATAATAAAATATATTAGGTTTTCACATTAAGTATTAGCCCGGAAAATGGCAGACCATGACAAATGAGTCAAATTCAGCCCACTTACTGTTCTTGGACATCCTGCAAGTTGAAGATGGTTTTCAGTTTTTTAAATGGCTGAAGAGAGGAGTGCATTGAAAGAAAATTTTGTGGCATGTGCAAATTATATAAAATTCAAATCTGATGTCTATAAATAAAGCTGTATTGGAGCATAGCCATGCACAGGTCTGTTATAGCATCCGTGGCTTCTTCTGCATGGCATGATCAAAATGGAGTATTTGTAACAGAGACCATGTGTCCCACAAAGCCTAAAATACTACTCTATGCTCCTTTCTAGGAAAAGTTTGCTGGCTCCAATGGGTGCCTATTAAAATTAGCAACCACAAGAATCAAAATGTTGCTTGCGTATTAATAGATCTGCATGAGCCAAGAAAGATGGTTTCACGGAGCATAAGCGACCTTCAGGCAAGAATGGGAGGAATAATTACCCTTTCTCACTCACAAAGAAGCACAAACATGGAGCAGAAATGAATGAGTTGCAGCCTCCTCAGGAAGTCAGGAGAAGTCACACATGAGCAGTAGAAATTTGAAAGCTGTCAGGTGTACTCAGAGATACGTGCAAAGGACTCTCCATTGTTTTCTGTCAACCGCTATCGTCTTTTCCTTAGAGCAGAAAAGGGAAGAGATGAGAGGGAAGAGGAGCAGGATACTGCCAGCTAACTGTGCATCATCCTCTTCCCCCGTAGCCCTGCCTTTGTTGAGTGACACTTCGATCTTGTCAGCATTCAAGTTTCCTGACCTCTACTACCTCACCAGACCTTCAGTTAGCTTGTGGAGAACTTTACACAGATCTAAGCAAAACATCAAATGGTGGGCATGTCTTGATGAAAGACTGGTGGGTGATACCTTTGCCCAGACCTTCTAGATCTGGCTCTAAACTAGTGTTCTTTGAAAGAGTTGTGGAACATGTAGGGCAGCAGTTCTCAACCTGTGGGTCACGACCCCTTTGTGGGTCAAATGATCCTTTCACAGGGGTTGCCTAAGACTATCAGAAAACACAGATGTTTAGATTATTATTCATAACTGTAGCAAAATTATAGTTACGATGTAGCAATGAAAATCATTTTATGGTTGGGGGGTCATCACAACTGGAAGAACTGTATTAAAGGGTCACAGCATGAGAAAGGTTGAGAACCTTCTAGGGGAGAGTGTCTCGCTAGAAACAGTGGGTCGCTGTGCAGGGGAGACTTGAACTTTCTTAGACTGGCCCTACTTCCTATTCCTTCTGGGCTCCTGATTCTGGATGCCATGGGACCAGCCAGCCTCCCCCTCCTACCACAGTAGGTTCTTCTAGAAAATTACAATGTATCTTCTGATCTATCAATCAGAATTAAGCTTTTCTTTCCTTAATTACTTCTTGCCAGGTATGTTGTCACAGCTAGCAGAAAAACAACTAGTGCAGAAACTTCATCAATGACCTGCAGCTGGTCCCCAGGAGATCCTCAGTCTCTAAGGAATTGAAGAGGCCCTACACTCCAATGGACCTTTACTTCTGTGTTTGTGAGCCATGATGTCCACCTAAGGCAGAAGACTTTGGGTTACATTTCTTTCCTCTAGAATTGTTTGGCCCTAACCATGTTTAAAATATTTGTTCATGGCAACTCCCAAGGAATAGATACCCCCAGGGAAAGGCGACAAATGAGGTGACAAAATGTATTATCTAGGGGTAAAGGATGCTATGTTTTCTGAAATCTACAACACCTTTTATTTTTCTGGTTGAGAGGTTCCCGGTAGTAGTACATTTCATCTGAGGATTTAAGAATGTTTCAGGTGTAACTCTGGGGATGAAGAGACAACTCAGGGTTATGAGCACTGACTGCTCCTCGAAGAGGATCCAGGTTGAGTTTCCAGCACCCAGATGGTAGTTCCCAGCTGTCTGTAACTCCAGTTCCCAGGATCTGATTCCCCCATCTGGCCTCTGGACACTGTTATGCACATACAAACAGACACATAAATATACAATAAATAAAAAAACTAATTAATTTAAACAAAACTGTCTTAGTTAGGGTTTTACGGCTGTGAACAGACAACATGACCAAGGCAGCTCTTATAAGGACAGTATTTAATTGGGGCTGGCTTACAGGATCAGAGGTTCAACTCATTATCATCAAGGTGGGCACATGGCAGCATGGAGGCAGACATGGTGCAGGAGGAGCTGAGAGTTCTACATCTTCATCTGAAGACTGCTAGTGGAAGACTGACTTGCAGGCAGCTAGGATGGGGGTCTTAAAACCCACACCCACAGTGACACACCTACTCCAACAAAGCCATACCTTTTAATAGTGCCACTTGCTGGGCAGAGTATATACAAACAATCACAAAATCTTTATCACTACTGACCATTTTAGCCAATGTTCATAGGCTCAGTGATAAACCAGCTCTGCTGAACTTTCTGCCACATTCACTGGTGTTCTTTTAAAAAGAGCTCGGTAAGCCATTTGCTCTTTCTCCACCCATCTCCCAGGAACTCACTTATAGCTGTACCCTCACCCCCATCAGAACAGACAAGACTCCATTCTTATACAGGTAAAACTGTCAGAAAACTTTTAGGGTAAATTAACTGCCTTAATCTCTTAGGTGTTTTTAAGTGGACATCTAAGGAACAAGGCACAGCCAGTGAGATGAACTGTGAACACAGCTACAGTCATTTGCAAGTAACAAACAGCCCCACCCCACCAGTGACACATGTTTCTTGCTAAACCAGAAGCAGCCACAACAACTGGCCTGGCTCCCCAAGCCAGAACATCGGCTTGATGACTGTAATTAGAGAACTAGATAAAATTCAGTATATTCTACATATGATTTTCTGTGTATAGCACTTAAAATAACCAAATTGTACACAGAGAAAACAAGGACTGGAGCTATAGCTCAGAAGAATGCTTGCACGCACAGAGCCACAGGTTCAAATGCCAGCACCTATGCCTGGCAGTGGTGGTGCATGCCTTTAATTCCAGCAGTCGGGAGGCAGAGGCAGGTGGATTTCTAAGTTCAAGGCCAGCCTGGTCTACAGAGTGAGTTCCAGGACAGCCAGGGCTACACAGAGAAACCCTGTCTCGAAAAAAAAAAAACAAAAAAAAAAAAAATCAAATGCCAGCACCTCATAAGCCACACAGAGTGGCACATGCCTGTGACCTCAGCATTTGGGAGATAGTAACAGAAAGATCAGGACTTTGAGGTTGATTACTAGCTGCTGAAGGTTGAGGGGAGGCTGTGAGATCAGACTCTCAAAGAGGAAAAATAAGTTTCTCTTTGGCCTCTAGAGCTTTCACTGTTGACTGGGTATGGCCTAGAGTCTCCTGAGAATGGAGCCTCAACTGAAGGATTATTCAGATTAGACTGGCCTGTGGGCCATGTCTGAGGAGGATTGTTTGTAGGATATGGGTCAAAGTAGCCTCACAATAGCTGTGAGGAAACACCGTGGGGAAAAAAGCAAGCTGAGGAGGAAAGGGTTTATTGGGTTCACAGTTCCACATCATAATTCGTTACTGAAAGAAGTCAGGATGGGAACCTGTAGGTGGGAACTGAAGCAGAGGCCATGGAAGAGTGCTGCTTACTGAATTGTTCCCCCATGCCTTGCTCAGCCTGCTTCCTATAGGACCCAGGACCTCCCACTCACAATGGGCTGGGCTCTTCTCCATTGATCACCCATTAAGAAAATGCCCTACAGGCTTGCCTACAGCCAGACCTATAAAGGCATTTTCTCATCTGAAGAGCCTCCTCTCCAATGACTCTCCAATGTGTCAAGTTTATGCAAAACCAGCCAGCCAAATCTGTTTTCCTCTGTAGTAGTCATTTTCAGTTGTGGTGATAAAATGTCATGACCAAGGCAGCTAATAAAAGAACATGTTTAATTGGACTTACAATATCAGAGAACTAGAGACCATGGTGTTGGGACAGAGGTACAGAAGCAAGAAGAGCTGAGAGCTCACATACTGACTCAAAAGCATGATGCATAGGGTGCACCAGGAATGGCAGGGGTTTTGAAACTTCAAATCTTGCCCCCAATGACACGCCTCCTCAACAAGGACACGCCTACTAACCCTTCCCAAACAGCTCCACCAACACAGTATTCAAATCTATGGGCCCATGGAAGTTATTTCCATTCATGCCACAACATTCTATTCCCTGGCCCCATAGACTCAGCCATATCATAATGCAAATTCAGTCCACTTCAAAAGTCTCCATGGTCTTTTAGTCTCCAGGCTATTTAAAAGTCCAAAGTCTCTTCTGAGACTCAAGGCAATTGCATAACTAAGTGTAATTCCCTGTTAAAATCAGAGTGCAAATTGCATACTTCCAGCATAGCATAGTGAGGAAATGCTGGACAAAGGCAAGACCAAAATCCATCAGGGCAAAGCCCAACTTCTGTAGCTCCAGTCTGCTGTCAAAGGGCTTAGGTGGCTCCACCCTTCCAGCTTTTATCACTACAATACATTTTTCTCTTGGGCTGGTTCCACTTCCTGTGTGCAGCTCTCCTTGGCAGGGATCCCACAGCTCTGGCATCTCTAACATCTTGGAGTCTCCAACACAATCCAAACTTCACTTTCACAGCTTCATGCAATAGCCTTTCAGGGCCTCCATGCAGGGACTCCCCTGACATATCCCTGGCTTCTGTGGCTTTCCTTAGTCATGAAGGAAATTCCATGACCCTTCTGTTTCTGTGTTCATCATGACTCCAAAGCGGGATCACATGGGCAACATTGTTAAGTCCTGCTGCAGGGTGAGGTGGACCTGACCCCTTAAGTCACATTTGCAGCAGCTTCCATGTCCAGTGTCTCGATAGAAACTGCAAATCCTTCGGGTTTTTACAGGTTGAAAGATTGTCTGGGTGGAGTCTTACCCTGAAGCTGCTCTCCCTTTATTTTGATACCGACCAGGGCTCACCTTAATCTTTTATTTCTTTCAGCTCATGCCTTGGCTCCACCATTACATTTCCTGAGGCCTCTCTCCGAGAAGTGTACATTTTTCATGTCTCTTGTTACACGTGCTCTTTTTCATTGCAGGCCTGCATAAGAGTGACTACCAACCATGTGACAGAGTCAATATTAGGCTGTCTTAAAAAAAATCTTATTCACCAAAGAACTTGGTCCATTTACTTTTCAATTTAGCATCAGACAAATTCTAAGAACAAAGACAGAAAGCAGCCAAAATATCACAAGAATGGTCTCTAACCCAGTTGCTAATATACTCCAACTGAACGTTCTCATTATGGGCCTTCATAGTCTATATGGAGACTTCATGTAGACACTTTCCTAGTCCAAGGTCCCAGTCATCCACATTCTTCAGTGTAGTCAGGTCTGTCACATTTTCTGTCCTAGTTATTTGTCTATTGTTGTGAAAAGACATCATGACCAAGGAAACTTATAGAACGAAGTTCACTTGGGGCCTATAGTTTCAGACAGTGAGTCAATGAGTCATGGTGGAAGGCATGGAGCATGCCATCAGACAAACAGGCACAGTGTTGCAACAGTAGTTGAGAGTTTAGATTTTGAGGCAAAAACCATGAGAGAGAGAGAGAGACAGAGAGAGAGAGAGAGAGCACTGTAACTGGAAAACGGCATGCCCTTCAAGTCTGCCCCTAATGACACACTTCCTCCAACAAGGCCACACCTCCTAATCCTTCTCAAACAGTCCCATGAACTGGAGACTAAACATTCAAATATATGGACTGAGGTGGGGGTGGAGCATTCTCATTTAAACTGCCACACCACTAAATACCTCATCTTGGCCTAACATAATAGCTGTATAGTAAGAGCTCCATATCAACTGCCTAACAGAAGGGAGAAAGGAAGGGATGGAGAAAAGGAAGGAAAAATGTATAACCAACATTAAAAAAGAGAGAGAGGGGTTTGTTTTGTCTCATGGTTTCAGAGGTTTGGGGCTGTATTGCTTGGTTCTCTTGCTTTGGGCCTGTAATGGCACACTACATCATGGTAAGAACACATGTCATCTCATCACAGCTAGGAAACAAAGACACAGGAAGAGCTCGTGTCCCCTTCCCTCCATTAGGCCTTACCTACCAATCAGTTCACTACCTACCAGTAACGCCACAGGCTAGGAACCAAGCCTCAAGACAGTGTCTCTCAGAAACAGTCTAGATCCAAACTAGAATTCATCTACTGCATCTGTTCTCAGTAAGCTTGCATTGGCCTTCAGGCAAGCCAGGTCCTTTCATACAAGGCCCCATATCCAACAAAGGGTTGAACAGTTCACATAATCTAGGGAACGTTCTACAGGAACAGGGAAAACATGGCTGAATGGGAAGTTCCTCACAGCACTATAAAGTCAAGAAATGGTGCTTGATTTCAGCAACTGGATTGGAGCTTTGTTTGTTTGTCTGTTTTTTCAAGACATAGTTTTGCTGTGTCCTGGAACTTGCTCTGTAGACCAGGCTGGCCTCAAACTCAGAGATCCGTCATCCTCTGCCTCCTGAGTGCTGGGATTGACTCTGAGGCCAAGGAAATAGAAATAATAAAGAGGTGGCTGCTTAGAAAACAATATATGTAACACTTCCTGCCTTTTTATGCAGAAAAAAATCAGTATTTGAGTGTTCTCAACCAGATCAATTTCAGTGGGAAGCAAGAAGATTAACGCAGTGTGGTTCCAGATTCCCATGTGTGAAATGCAGGGCCTTGCACTGAGATCCGTTATTTCACTGGATCCCAAAAAGCCAACTTTAAGGTCTGGGAGTTTAGCTTGACACAGAGCTAAGCATTTGCCAAGCCCTGAGTTCAGCTGGAGCACTGTAAGGAAAAGCCTGCAGTCCTCAGGAGGAGACAGACAGTGCTCAGCAGGAAACTGCAGAAAACCATTCAGTTCATGAGTGTGTGTGTGTGTGTGTGTGTGTGTGTACATTGTTTAGCTAACTGATGTTAATTTTGAGTCTAGAAAGGATCTTTTCTCAGGCTAGAGAGATGCACAGATCACAGCTGCTTTAATTCTAGCTCCAGTTCTCTCTCTCTCTCTCTCTCTCTCTCTCTCTCTCTCTCTCTCTCTCATACACACACACACATCTTTTAAAAGAAAAATAAATATTAAAAAATAAAGTCTCCCTGTCAATTCTTTATAATGCCTCTGCCTATTATAAGCCAGGAATGGTAGTAATGGCAGTGCTCAACACTGACCACAGAAAAATAATGGCTCCCTGACAGCTGTACTTCCCAGGCCACAGTAAGCAGAGAGTGACCAAAAGTCAACAGAGGCAGTAGTGTGAAGATTTACTGCTTGAGGAATGTGGACCAGCCATGTAGGTTTCCAGAGACAAGGCAGTGTTCGTAGGAAGTTAACATCATTGAGTTTCCAGAGATACACCGCAGCCTCAGCACTGGCTGTCTGAAAATTTCAGCCCCACCACACCCTGTGTCACTTTCTGTAATAAATGTTTTATAATTTTGCTAAAGTTAAATCAATATGCTACCTACATATAAGTTTTAGTATAAGAATGTAAATAAGAACATACAAAATATTACATATTTGGATATGTGAATATTCGGACACAGTTATACCCTGTGCCAGACGCAAGCAGCCATGTTGCTTGAGACAGTTATAAGCGCAGTCTGGCATTTGTTTTTTTACAATGACTCAAACAACAGAGATGGGGCTATATCTGCCGTGATGGCAACCTCCTTACAAGCTGTCAGCAAAACATAGGCCAACACTGTACCCACTCACCTGAAGTACCGAGAACCCACAAGCTCACAGAGACTGAAAGTAGATCAGAGGAAACCCTGGCTACAGGAGGCAGGGTGGCAGTCCCTGGTTACTGGCTCTGTTTGGAGTCATGGAAAAGATTCGGAAGTTGACAGGAACGATGGTTGCATAACATTCTAAATGCAATTAAAGCAAGCCAGCCACTGCTGCCGTTCTCTTAGAAACAGCTAAAACGGTGCCTGGAATGTTGTATAGATTTTGGTGTAATAAAAGCTTCATCTGGACATGGTGGTGAATGCCATCCCAGTTCTTGGGAAGAGACTGAGGCAGGAGGATTAAAAGTTTCAGGTGAGCATGGGATCCATAGCAAGAGACTAAGGGAAGGAAGGAAGGGTGGAAGGAAGGAAGGGTGGAAGGAAAGAAGGAAGGAAGGAAGGGTGGAAGGAAAGAAGGAAGGAAGGAAAGAAGGAAGGAAGGAAGGGAAAGGAAGGACCTTGCCAAAAAAAAAAAAAAAAAAAAAAAAACCTCGTTTGTAAATAAAATGGAGCTGGTCCTAGCTCGGGACTATACAAAGCAAGAGTCGCAGGAAAAGAGGAGGGGTGGAGATGGTGGAAAGAAATGAGGTAAAAGATGGTGGGAGAGAGAAAGGAGGGACTTGCAGAAACTCCTTTATATTTATAAATAGAATAGAGCTGGACCTGGCTCTGAAAACAAATGCGTGGCATTCACCTACACCAATGTTATGCGGGATATCTGAAAACCTCCTAAGACAATTTTTTATGGTCTGGGATTATCCTACAAGATATCCAGCATGGCGGGTCAGCGCCACTGAATACCATTAAGGCTCCCCTTCATTGTGACAAAAAAAAAAAAAATGTCCGGGTTCAAATTGCCCTCAAGAAAGCAGCTCCGCCCCTCTTGAGAGTTAAGAGGCAGGAAGTGAAGAGAGAGCCTAGGCCGCTCCTGGGTTCTGCTCAAGGGCGTGCCTGAAGTCCTGAGGGAGCATGGGGTCAGAGGGCTCCGTAAAGGAACCAGCAGAAATCCAGATCTCCGGTAAATGGATCTAGCTGTAGGATAGGGAGTTAAAGGGAAAGGGGCGCGAGAACTACCTGGTGAGGTTTAGTCTAGTTTTTATCCTTAACAGTGTCTCCATTTCACGGCTACGAAGCTCATTGTGTCCCCTGCCAGACGGTGGAGCTAGAGAGCCTCGTACCGATCCTGGTTCTCTGGGTTCAGGTTTGAGGCAGGGCTGACTCAGCCCTCCACGGATGACACAGCAGGATCGTCGACTGTGACCTGCAAGCAACAGCTTCATTTATTGAATAATTAGCTAATTTTTTTCCCCCATTTAACTTTAACGACTTATTACAGGTAGGGCGGTGGCATTGGAAGCTTTAGACAGATCAGACAGAAATCACTAAGATATGTCAGCACCCTGTCACAAACTCCTAAGCAAGAAATTAAAAATCTCTTGCAATCTTCTAAGTGTCCCTAGGCAGCCTGCCCAGTGGGGCTGCTGCAGTCCCCTCCTCCTCCCTGCAGTCAGCTGGGACTTCTACTGGATCACAGTCACGCAGTGGCTCCGCCCACTTCCTAGCCAATCACTGCACAGCCTTCTCCCTCCTTCCTGGCACCTGACGGATAACGATGCATTTAAGCAGGCCATCTCAAGGGTATAAGGACTTGGGAAGTAGTGACTTCCACAGGATGATAGACGGTCCTGGTTGCAGTGGTTGTGATTCTAAAGCTGGCACTGTTAGAAAAAAATGTGGTTGGCTGACCTGCTTGTTGGGCTGGGGTTGTTTACCTATTGAAGCTCTGTGCTCATATCGCAGGTACAAAAAAACGGGACCAAAAGCCTCTATTGTCACCTTTTCTACCTCTCTGGAGGTGGAGGCAAAAGGCCACCTGATGCCAGCGTCGTTTGGTGAACCGTTCAATTATCCCTCCCAGCACTTGCACGACTCTACTTTCTGGAGCCCTTGGCAGTTGCCCGGCATCTCCATGCCATAATTAGATTTTGGCCAGCAGAAGCCAAGTCTAACCAGCCCTTGCAACCTGATCCCTTTCTGTACTGTAATCAATGCAATGGTGAGTCCTCTGCACTAATAATCAGGCCAACTGCACCACCAACAGCAGCATCAGCATCACCACCAGCAGCAACCATCCACCCACACACACTTTCACAGCATCTCAATGGATCCAGACCACACCTGGCCAGGCAGGTGCCCTTGTTATGCCCATTTTACAGATGAGGAAACAGGAGGCTCAAGTCACCTGCCTGGAATGCAGCAGAACCGCTCTGAGCAAATCCCTTACAAAGGCAACCTAATTTGGTTCACGGTTTAAGGGGAGCTCAAGCGTGGTGGGGAAGGCACAGCAGAAGAAAGGTAAGACAGCTGGTCAAGTGTCCACAGTTAATGCGTTCTCCTTTTTAAGGCACCAATTGCATTTCCAGGAGGAGAACTGGTTATCAGGCTTGGAGAACCGAGAGACCAAAGGGGAACATTGGGTAATGGTAAAACCGTATCTGCAGAGGCAGCTCCTAGGGCATGCAGAGGCGCTAGGGCAAGGGAGCAAAGAACTTTGGACTGAGGGGGGAAGAGTAGAAGCTTGGAGAGTTCTGAAGGGCTGAAAACTAGGCCTTGGAAGAGGGGCTTTGTAATTGAATTGTGTCCCCCGAAAAAGACAAGCGGATGTCTTTTTAAAAGATATATATTTATATTTCATGTGTATGAGTGTTTTGTGGTTCACATACATGCAGTGCCTGTACAGGCCAGAAGAGGGCGTCAGAACCCTGGAACTGGAATTAGAAGGTTATGAATTGCCATATGTGTGCTGGAATCCAAACCCAGGTCCATATACTGTAAGTGACCCTAGAGCTCAGTGCTTCAGCTAGTCTAGCCACTCAGCTTGCTCCAGGGATTCTTTGTCTCTGCCTCCCACAGTGATGAGATTATGGACAATCACTTTATCCACTGAGCCATCTCCCCAGCCTCATGCTTCAGCTATTTTAAACCACCAAGCTTTTGATGCCTTTTTGTGGCAGCCAAGAGGACAGTGCCCAGCAGTGCTGCTGTGTCTGAGGAGATACCATGAGTCTGAATGTGGGAGTATAAGGAGAGCCACCATCCACTAGCAGGTACATGGAGTATTACTGTTTGCATGAAACCCAAAACCAGTGAGGAAGACAGATTGTTCTTGTCCTAATTAGGGTTATCATTGCTGTGATCAAACACCACAACCAAAAACAATTCGGGGAGAAAAGAGTTTATTTGGCTTAAGCTTCCACAGAACTATTCATCATTGAAGGAAGTCATGGCAGAAAATCAAACAGGGCAGGAACCTGGAGGCAGGAGCTGATGATGCAGAAGCCATGGAGGGATGCTGCTTCCTGGCTTGCTCCTCATGGCTTGCTCAGCCTGCTTTCTTATAGCACTCAGGACCACCAACCCAGGGGTGGTACCACCCACAATGGTCCAGACTCTCCCCATCAATCACTAATTAAGAAAATGCAGTCTTGTGCACAGCCTGATCTTACGGAGGCATTTTCTCAATTGAGGTTCCCTTCTCTCGGGTGACTTTGGTTTCTATAAGTTGACGTGAAACAATCCCACTCCTCTCTCTTGCAGCCTCCCAACCTCTTTCTCTTCTGTTTTGTGCCCAATGCCTGCATATGAGAGGGGCGTCTATGAGGGAAGGAATAGAGAGTGCTGACCAAAGAGAACAGAGTTCAGGTGGGTGGGGAGCTGAGGGGCAGGCAGTGAGTAAGGAAAAGTAGATGAACTTGGATGTGGAAAGTGGTGTCTTCATCTCTACTTGCCTCGCTCAGCCCCAGCATCGTCTTTTATGTATCTAGGCAGAAATAGAAGCAAATCAACCCCAGCAGTCTTAGCAGTTCTCTGACGATGTTTCTGAAGCACTTACGGTTGCTGCAGATGTCCTAACTTGTATGCGCACAATCATTTAAATATAGCAAGCACTATAATGGCTATGACATCTGGTAATTTAACATGCTGACAACAAAGTAACTATAAGACCAACGGGACTCATGCTTTGACCATGGTTTTCTGTATGGCTTCCTTTGGTAATTCGACTATTGTTCATGCATTTAAAAGTCTCATTTAGGAAAAAAGTCGAAGGTCTTGCTAAGGTGACAAAGGGGTTCCCTCAATGAAGTTGTGAGGCAATTAAAATAGGGTCTGCTGCATGGCTATTCCTTGATGGCCACAGGAGACTGATCCCAAGATCCCCAAGGGCACCGAACGATAGAGTGCCAAGTCCTTTTCCCTCCCTATTATAAAATTTCTTTTTAAAGACCTTTTTATTTATGTAAATGTACATGTCCGTGTATGTGTCGTATGTGGTATAGGTGCCTGTGTGGACCAGAAGAGGGCACTGGAGTTACAGGTGGTTATGAGCTACCAACATGGGTGCGTGCTGGGGACCCAATGAATCTCTACAGGAAGTGCTCATAAGTGATGAGCTATCTCTCCAGCCTCAGACTCTCTAGCCTTTATATTAAAAGAAGAAAAGTAGCTATCACTTACACACATCGTCCTGCATATTTTATTAACAAATCATGTCTAAGTGACTAATAAGACCTAATACAATGTAAGTGCTACATGGGAATAGTTGTTATACTACATCATTTAGGAAATTATACCGAAGAAAATATCTGTACCTATCAGTTGGTTGGGAAACTCCTGATGTTATGCGTCTCTTCATGGCCTTGTTTGATTTCCTTTATTTTGTTGGTTTGTTTATTTTAAGATTTATTTATTTTACGTATGTGAGTATGTTGTAGCTGTCCTCAGACACACCAGAAGAGGGCATCAGATCCCGTTATAGATGGTTGTGAGCCTCCATGTGTTTGCTGGGAATTGAACTCAGGACCTCTTGAAGAGCAATCAGTGAGTGCTGTTAACCACTATTTCTCAAGCCCCTATTTGTTGTTTTGAGAATGCAATCTTATCTTGACACTTAGCATACACATTAGATAGGAGGAAAGGCTCTCTCGACTGGAGTTGTAGGAGGTAAAGTGCTGACAGCCCACCAACCTTCTCACTTTCCATTGCTGGAGATACACTCTATCTCAGGCACAGTTTAATTTCCAGTGCATTTTAAAACCACTCTTTATTGAATGCACAGATATGGAACTCACAGATACAAAGGATCAGCTGCCCTACATAAATGGCATCTTGAAATGTCTTCAAGGGCAGGGGAGGTAGCTCAACAGGTAAGCATTTACTGAAGAAGCATGAGAACAGGCATATGAATCTCCAGAAACCACATAAAAGCCAGACAGGCATAGTAACCAACTTGTAATTCCAGCAGTGTGCGGGAGCAAAAACACAGGATATCTGGAGCAATCTAGCTCGACTGTGTCTCCATATATAAGGTGTAGAGTGGTTAAGGAAGATCAACCTCAGGTCGACACACACACACACACACACACACACACACACACACTACACATATACAAAAAATATACCAAAAAAACCCCTTTATTTTGATGCTTAAAACCACAAAATGTTGTCTCTGCAAGCTAAGAATGCAGTGTTTAAACCATGCTGCTTGAATCCTCTGGGGTTGTAAAGGAAATGTGTCTCTGGTAGCTACTGAAAATGAGGACGTCAGTGGGCAGCCAGTAATTTACATCCTTCAACTCAAGTCAAGAGCCTTTCCTTTTATCTAATGTATACTTGTTTCTAGATAAGATAGCATTAAAATCAACAACAACAAAATAAAAGAACCCATGCAAGGCTATAAAGAGACACAGGCCATCAGTAGATCCCAAACAACTGAAGGCCACTGTCATTTGTACTATGTATCAGGAAGGAAATGAGCAGCCCCCTCTTTGGGGGGCTGCTGGACTGTTAGTCAAGGATTGCTAACATGAGTAGGGGGTCAAGGTACCCACAGAAGGGTAATACAGTACGTCAGGTTCTTACCACCTATAGATCCAAAGAAGCAAAGGGAGAGGACATTTGGCACCTAAGGAGGACAGGATGATAGAAAGGGTACCTGGCAGCCATGGTAGCCTCGGATGCAGGCCATCTACAGAAATGTGGCAGGGAGACAAAAGGCTCTAAGCACACCTCAACCCCGACACGTGCCTCCCAGTGAGCAAGCTCAAGCATAACCACAAGGCTGGGAATCTAGTAAACAAATACTTCACAATCATCTCTGAAGCTGGTGGGAGGGCCGGGGAGGACACTTACTTAGCATTTGCCATTTTTCTGCTGTGTAAAGGTTCTTAGGGTGGTCACCAATCACAAGGTTAAAGAGAAGAGTCACATATTCAACTCTTGAAGGCTCAGCATGCCAATGAGGCATACCCTGTGGTAGTCAGCCTTTCAGGACACAAGGCAGAGTGGAGAAGGATGAAGAGGGACCAGGAAGAGGACATTAATGTCCTGTGCTGGAGTGACTGTCCATGCTGCACCTGCCAATATTTCAAGTCAAGAATCTGATATTAACACTGAAAACACCAGTGCCTCTGTCTCCACCCTCAATGGAACTGCAACTGGACGGGCAAATGTAGACTAGTTATGTAGAATATGGAATCAGCATATTAGTCATATAGAAGAGGAAGGAGAGAGAGGAAGGAGAGGGAGACGTGGTGGTTTGGATATTCTTAGCCCAGGGAATGGCACTATTAGGAGGTGTGGCCTTGCTGAAGTAGGTGTGACCTTGTTGGAGTCACTGTAAGGGTAGACTTTGAGACCCTCCTCCTAGCTGCCTGGTAGTCAGTCTTCCTCTGACTGCCTTCAGAACAAGATGTTAAACTCTCAGCTCTTCCAGTGCCTTGCCTGTCTGGATACTGCCATGTTTCCTGCCTCGATGATAATGGACTGAACCTCTGAACCTGGAAGGTGGCTCTAATTAAATGTCCTTTATAAAATTTGCCTCTTCACCCTCTCTAAGATAGGAGAGATGGAGAGAGATTGATGGATTCCATTCTAGGCTAAGGGTGGAGAGTCTGCCTTCTCCCCTGCCCATACCAGTCTCCAGTCACAACCAGGGCCAGAAAAGAAGCAAGTTGCTTGGGGCTGAGAAGTATCAGAAGTATGCTTCCACAACCTCACTAAGCTCTACATAACAGCTCACCAGCCTCCTACAACCAATTGGATCTTACGGAGACAGGAAGGGTGACATATCACAAAAGGTATTCAAGGGTGGGGTCACTGTATAATATACCATCTGTCACTGAGCTCTAAGTCCTTGTCTGAGAAGTCATGGTGTCCTCCTGCTACAGCTACAAAGCCAGTAACCTCTTCATGACCTGTGTGGTCCATCCTGACTGAGCAGTCACCGGAGAGACTGAGATGCTGTGAGGTTTAGGGCCAACTCTCTAAACTTGACCCTAGTTCTCTGGGTAACAAACAGTACAAAACAGGAGCCTAGAAGAACCACCTGTTTCCCAGACTTCTAGCTAGGACCTTTCTATTGTCTCTTTTCCCCATGCCAATGTATCATGTTCTCCTTCGAAGATGGGAGAGAAACAGGCTCTGCAAGTGATTGTTTTTGTTGACAGCCGCTTCTCTTCCTTAGGTCTGGAACTCCACAGAGGGTGGGGACAGACAGTCCCACTGAGAAGCCCTTGCCAAATTCTACATCTCCTCCTATTGCTGGTCCCCACACCCAAGCTCCAGGCAGCAATCAAGACAAGTAACACAGGGATGCTGCGAGTGGTAGGATGGGGAGGGTGGCAGGGACTTCGTTTAAGGTGCCAGCCATAACAACACAACCCAGACAGATATAACATTATGTACAGAGGCTGGTCAGAGAGGTGACCTTGCAGCCAAACAAAAGACATAAAAAGAAACTTACCTTCCTCCCACTACGAACTAATTCTTTATGTTCCCTTAGAAAAATGCTTTAGTAAGAGCACAGTTTCTTTTGATATTCTTCTCCTTAAGGTGTGAGAAACATTGTAACAGTGTCCATTGCTGCTTCTCATGGGAAACAAAGGATGCTGGTCAGATCTCCTATCAGGGGCCATTAAAGAGAGTTAAAACATCTTGGGGCCTCTGAGCGTGTCCTGAGACACAGACTTCAGAGAGCAGGATACTTAGGAAGCAAACGTGGCCGAGCAGCATCCTGAACATCAGCTAATACATAAACAGAAAGAAATGCTACAAAGCAGAGAAAGCTACAAACAGGGTATGGACAAAAATGAGAAGCAAAAATGCCAGTAGATGTAGACAGCCGAGAACTAGTGAAGGAAGTGGAGAAGGGGCGGGAGAGACTGCATCGTTGTTAAGAGTGCTTGTTGTTCCTGCAGAGGACCTGAGTTTGGTTCCCATCGCCCATATCAGGCAGCTCACAACTGCCTGTAACTCCAGCGCCAAAGATTCAGTGTCCTCTTCCGGCCTCTGCAGGCACCTGCACAGACATGGGTACATGAACAATGCACATGCATGTACACATACACACACACACACACACACACACACACACACAAATAAATATCTGGAAGTAGATAAATAAAAAACCCTAAAATCCAATTAAAGATCAGTTCAGTATTTCTAACATCAAAACAAAACAAAAAAACAAAAAACCAATAACCCAGGACAAAATTGCAGAAAATGTAAACCAAATAAAGAATAGAATTGCCAGTCTACGCAATAACAAAAGAGAAATGGGTGGCAAGATAAAAACAAGCAGATTAAAAAACCAGATGAGAGAAAGCCACTGCACGGGCATTGTCTTGCCACTGATCTAAAGGGCAATCCAGAAACAAGGAAACAAAAGCAGAATCCTACCTCTCACAGGATCCGTGAGGCCTCTTGGGTTTTTCTACCAAGGAACTACATAGGATAGTAGACCACATCTTAAACCACACAATGAAATGGACCGAGTTCAAACCCCAATTTGTTATTTACATCCTATAGAAAGACAGGGTTTCTCTGTGTAGCCCTGGCTGTCCTAGAACTCTGTAGACCAGGCTGGCCTGAACTCAGAGATCCACCTGCCTCTCCTTCCTGAGTGCCAGGATTAAAGCCAGTCAAGTTTTAATATTCTCTCTCTCTCTTTCTCCCTCCCTCCCTCCCTCCCTCCCTCTCTCCCTCCCTCCCTCCCCAGTGAGATGGCTCTGTGAGCAAAAGTACTTTCCACACAAGCCCAATGCCTTGAGATCAATTCCCAGAATCCACACAGTGGAAGAAGAGAACCAGCCCCTCCTCTGACATCCTGGCAGCATTTTCACATGTATAAAAGATGGGGGGGGGGGGGGCAGGGAGACAGGCTAAAATTCATTGAAAATGAGTGAAGAAAAAAACACAATCCCTAAATAATTGTGAAAAAAGACAAATAATTACTTTCTTTAAAGGTAAACATCTTAGTAAAAGAACTTAGAAACTTAGCACACCTAAGGATTCAGTGTGCAGAAACTTAGCACGGTTAACAGGATTCAGTATGCTAATGCTAACACCCTCTTTGAGGATAAAACCTTCTCTGCTAAAGCCAGGATATTTCATTATTATTTGAAGTTCTCATTAATGAAGTCAGAAAAAGGAGTTGGAAACCAAAGAAACAGACTTCATGGCTCAGAGCGGGGATAAGCTCTCCTCCTACAAGGTTTATTTGTGTACCCTAAAAACTAATTCAATCATTAAGATTATTCAGAAATAACCAAGGCTGTCAGGTTCCTTTGGGACTCACGGTGTGAGGGTGCAGCCTGTCCTGGTGGGGAAGGTTTTCCAATTGGGACTCTAGCTGTGGCAGCAGCAGGAACATGAGGTGGCTGGTCACATTGTTAAACATATATTCAGGGCTGCCAAGAAAGAGACCAGCAAATAAATAAATAAATAAACCAGCCGGGTCTACGGTGTGAGTTCCAGGACAGTCAGGGCTACACAGAGAAACCCTGTCTCGAAAAACCTAAAAAAAAAAGAAAGAAAGAAAGAAAGAGACCAGCACACTAACTGAAGTGTATGCACCAGGCAAACTTTCCTCGTGATCAAGAGGGTCCCTTCAGGAGAGCGAACACACTGAGGCAGGAAGTGCATTGGGTTTTTAATCCTAGCTCAGGTGATGGCTGTGTGCCACACCCCCATTGGCTAGAGTCCAACCTCATAATCTTACTCAATAGACTAGTCTGAAAATCATTGGCCAAACAGGAAATGAAGGAGAGAGGGAAAAGGGGTCACTGCTCCAAGGAGAAAGGGGTCACTGCTCCAGGACATCAAGTTCCTAGCACAGAGCAGTGGGCCTTTGTATAAACTGAGGTTTTACTGTGTGAGAGGATTCAAACATTTGTATAAAAGTCTTTCAACATGGGAAAGATAAAGAGATCTTTCTCTCTTGTCCTAAATGTAAGTTTTATAGTATTTGATAGAAAAGACCCATATTTGCTATTTCTTACAACATGACACAATCATTAGGCAAAGAGAGAGGTATAGTCACATTCTTTTTACTCAGTCTGAACCCAGCCCACAGGTTGTTGTTGCACTTTCAGGGTGGGTGTTACCTCATCCATTAACCTCTCTGGACTCACCTTAACAGGCATGCCAAGAAGTGTGACTCTAGATGACTCTAAAGCCAGTCAAGTTGACAATTAAGATTAATCATCATAGTCGTGACATAAAATATGTGCAATTAACCTGAGAAATTGTTCGGTATCATTGCTCATTAGGGAAATGCAAATCAAAACTATAATGGAATACTAGTGTGTACTCGTTAGCATATCTAAAAAATGTCCTGACCACGCTGAATTTTGGCAAACAATCTAGAAAACTTAGAATCCTTACTGCTGATGGGAATGTAAAATTAGACAAGCAATTTGAACAGTTGGGCAGTTTGCTCAAAAGTTAAAACACGTAACTCCCATATGACCCGGACATTCCACTTGCAAATATTTATCCAAGAGGAAGAAGATCATTTGCCCACAGCAAGAGGCATGTTCATAGAAGCTCAATGGTGGTGACCAGAGCCCGGAAACAACAAGCAGGTAAACATGGACATGCCATACCAGCTATATGATGCACACAGTGATAAAAGGGGTGAGCCATGATGAATGAAACAGCAACAGGCTGTGGGGATGGCTCAATGGGTAAAGGGGCTTGCTGCACAAGCATTAGGATCTAAGTTCAGAACCCTCACAAAAAGTCAGCCAAGCAGTGCACTTATCATGGCGAGATGAGAAGTAGAGACGAGAGATGCTGCAGAAGCTCCAGGGCCAGCTGGCCTGGGGCACACCACAGCAACAAGCAGAGACCCCGTCTTAAACAAACTGATAGGTTAAGACTGCCAGCAAGGCTGCCCTCTGACTTCCACACAGGAACCATGGTGCAAGCCCTCCCTCCCCCACAGAAACATCCCACCAAGAGAGCAGACCAAAAGTTATTGTAAGGTTCTGTTAATTTAAAAAATCCTAGAAAATTCAGACTGCTCTTCTAGAAAGCAGATGAATGGCCACCTTGAGCCAGGGTCTGGTGTGGGGGATGGGGGAAGGGTGTCAAAAAAAAGGAAGGAAGCTTTTAAGGTCATGGAAACGTTTATTAGTTTGATTGTGGTGATGTGTTTACAAATATGTATATCAAAACTCATCTAGCGGAAGCCAGGCATGGTGGCACACACCTTTAGTCCCAGCACTTGGGAGGCAGAGCCAGGAGGACCTCTGTTATTCCAAGGCTAGCCTGATCTACAGAGTGAGTTCCAGGACAGCCAGGGCTGCATATTGAGACACTGTCTTAAAACAAAAATAAAAAACTCGTCTAACTGTACACTTTAAATATGTATGCAATGCCCAATGAGGCCAAAAGGAAGCATCTGATCCCTGAGACTAGAATTACCATGGTTGTGACCTATCTACAGTGTGGATGCTGGGAACCTAGCCTAGCTCTTCTGTGAGAGGAGTAAGTGCCCTTAACTACCAAACCATCTCTCCAACCCTATATATAACTTTTACGTACTAGGAGCAGTCAGTTATAAAATATAATGGGAAATGTACTGCTCACCACACTCCCCCTTCAAAAAAGCCCCTAGTATAACCTATATCAAATTAATGGTGATGTTAGGCATTGTATGAAACAATCTTTGTAAGAATTCAAATCTTTGACAATATTGGGGAAAAATAAACCTGAATCAACGAGAGGACAAAATATATTGGGCCAGCAAGATGTTTCGTGGGCAAAGGTTACAGCCTGAGCTCATTGCCCAACACCCACATAGTGGAAGGAAAGAACGGAGACCCCCACCAGTCGTCCTCCCACCTCCACTCTTGAATGTGGCATGACATGCACATGCACACATGCACACATATATAAAGAAAGTATTTCAAAAGTAAAATAATGTATACCCATAAGGAAAGCCCTGAATGAGTGTAGTAGACCCGCAGTGCATCAGAGTGAGTTCTCACTCTGAGGTAAGGGCCACCATATCTGTAGCTGCTAACAATGCGGATCGATAGCCAGGGGCTCTTAGGTATCTTTTGCAGGAATCCCCCTCCTTTGGAGAACCACTCCCTTACCCCACCCACATCCTTACCCCACAAGCTTGACACCTCCCCTGCAGAGTTTTGTTTCTAGTGACTGATCAACTGGTAGAGAGGGCGTTTTACAAAGAAGCCCTGGTGTCATGGTTTCAATTGACAATGTCCCCAACGGGCATGTGTGTTTGAACACTTGGTCTCCAGGTAGTTATGGGTCTCTGGCTTAGCTGGCAGACACAGGCCACTAGGGGCAGACCTTTGAGGGTTATATCTCAGCTCTGGTTTCTGTTTCCTTACCTTGATCTGTCAGCATGTGACCAAACCAGGCTGCAAGCTCTTGTTGCCAGGGACTCCTAACACCCTCCCTTCCCCGCCATGGTTGACTGTACCGCAGAACCAGGTACCAGAATAAACCTGTCATCCCTTAAATTGTTACTCTCAGGTATTTGGTCATATGATGAGAAACCTAACCAGTACACCTGGTCCTTTTGCTTCAGTGTGGAGCAGCCATGGTGATCTGTGACAGCTGCAGAACCTCCTTGGGATCTGTGCCCTTGTGAACTCCACTGCATTCAGCTGCGCACTCTTCTCTGGCTGGTAATCCCAAGGCTCTCCCTAATAAACCTATTTATGCAAATCTCCCCCTGAGTCTGCTTTCCCAGGGAACTTGACCTACAACAGAAGGTAAAGGTGTCAATTATTCCCCAATTAAAGTATACACTTACTGCAAGTTCTCATCGGAATAGCAGCGGAATCATTTGGCTAAGTGAAAATAGCTAAGAATTGGAGAAGGATGTCTCTCAGTAAGAACAATGAAGTTAAACTGGAAACACAGGAAATTAAATTTGATTAGAAAGCTATAATAATTTAAACGGCATATTAATGGTGCCATCATAGGGAAGGTCACAGTAACGAACCTGTCTGCATCACAGGACACAGCAGGATGGTGTCCTTTTTCATCCTTACAATTGTTCATTGTGTTGTGTGTGTGTTGGGAGGGAGGATCTTGCTCATACGTGGGGGGTCAGATGATGATTTGCAGGAGTTGGTTTCCTCCTTCCTCACTGTGGGGTCTAGGCACTGAACCCCTGTTGTCATGCTTAGAGGTGAGTGCCCTCACCCACTGAACCATCTTAAGGACCCCCCAAAAGATCCTATCTTTCCAAAATGCTCTTAGTGCATCCTTGACTTTTAAAATGCTGTTTTGTCATAAGGATGCCAGCTCCTTAGGCCCCCTTTTCATGGAAACCATTCATTCTGTCAAGTGGGCACTGGTAGGAGTGCTGACATTCCGCCAGCCCCTTAATAACATTAACAAACATCATCAGCGTTACCATCATCAGTATTACCATTTCCATCTCATACTAAGTCACAATTAATTTTTAAGATAAGGCTATCTTGTCACTCCTCTTCTCTGCAGCCACTTCTCGATAACATTCCCCTCAAGTAAGTCCCCTGCCTCTCCAGGCACCGAGTCCTTTAACGCCCAGCTGGGTCTTCCTATCCACCTGAGGTGCTGCTACCATCTAAATCAGTTCCATATCCAGGGAGACAGCACTTCCTACACTGCAGCTTCTCAGTCCCTTAGCCTCAGAGGCAGAAAGATGCAACGCCCCCTACCTCTGCAACCCACACCCTGAGCCAGTCTCCAAGTCCTCTTGGGGAACAGTCCTGTCAGCCAAATTGTTGGTTCTCCACACACTATAGGGATTTAGAACTTCCCAATTCCACCTAAAATGTCTTTTGACTTTGAACGTGAACCCATGTGGCTTACAAATATTGTGCCCTATTGTCTCAATATGGGGACAATTGTGAAGTTCCATCCCAACTTTCCTTAGACTCACAGGTGCACCCCCAGGTCCTCCCTACAGCCATAAGCTGCTAAGGACCCTAGAAGACAAATGTCATCAAGTTGTTTCCCTAGGAAGGACTTTCCTTGGCTCTGTCATTATGAATACGAATCAGCTGTACTGGTACCCAAGGTCCACCACGACTCTGCCCCTCCTCTTCCTCTGGCCAGCCCATCCTTGCATCTCATGTTCCAATCAGAATGGCTTGCACACTGATATGTCTCCTGCCCTCAGAAATCTGCACGTACCAATCCCTTCATCCAAAAGTCCTCACAGGTCAACCTTCTTCCCCAGGTGACAGATAAGACTTACCTGAAAATCTTCACAGTCGCTCTACATACCTGAGGCACCCGAGGCACTGGGGGGGGTGGGCGTAGGGGAGAGGACTCTGCATGGAAACTATTTCAACGTCAGAGTCAACTACCAGCCGGAGAACACCTTGTGCTCAGGGAATTGAGAAGGGTGTCCTCATTATTGCATCATCATGCCCAACACACAGCACAGACACAAACAGATGCAGAATTAGCTTGGTTAAATGAGGAGAGAAACGACACAAGGAAAAAGAGCTTGGATCCCAACATCCTGGGCCCCAGTCCCTGCTCCATTCAGATTGGCTAAGTGACTGCAGGCAATTGTCTTAAGCGTTCTGATACATATTTACTTTCCCCACAAAATAAATACAGGGAGAGCTACTTTACAAGGTGGCTTACAAAGTCAATTAGAGAACACGGGACATGCATAACCAGCTCCTGGTGTGTGGCACAGTCAGTTTTTGCTCTCATCCCCTTCCTCCTGTCCTCTCTCTGTCAGCAACCCTTTC
This sequence comes from Rhynchomys soricoides, assembly GCA_019843965.1. Taxonomy (NCBI): domain Eukaryota; kingdom Metazoa; phylum Chordata; class Mammalia; order Rodentia; family Muridae; genus Rhynchomys; species Rhynchomys soricoides. The sequence continues at coordinate 33,279 of JADRCH010010319.1, forward strand.
TCCTCCTTGGAGTTTGCAGAGCAGCAATAAGAAACAAACCTGTTTCCTTAAAACCCACCTTAACTTCAAAGGCTTCCACTCCCTGCCCATGAGTCAGTCCGGGCTAACCGCACTGTTGCCACACCTTACAAACAGTTGACCTTTTAACTTGTCTGACAAGGTAAGGTTGCTAAGAACAAAACTGTATTCACCTGGGTGTGTCCTAAAATCTTTTTAATGAGGATCCATGAGGTGTTCAAGCTCTTCATTGGACAAGCCTTCCTTAGAAGACGGGAGCCTTGGAATGTCTGTAGCCACCCAACCGGATCCTTCGTAACACACTCAAGCCTGATGTGACCACTGAGGTCCAGATTCAATTTATAACAATGTTACATACAAGAAGTTTCCAACTCATGCTGCAATTCAGAACAGATAATGGGCAGCAAAGAGAAATCACTAAATTACAATTATAGCCTTATGTCCATCCTACCTAGGAATGTGAAGTTAGCATATGTGTCCTGTAGGTTATATATCCTTACCAAGAGACAGGTAGAGTGTTGAAGACTGATCGGACAATAAAGAGAGGGGATTTCATAAGACAGTTACTGTTGGAACTGAATAGTAAGGCAAACAGGAAATGCACAGAAATGAAAGAGACCCCCTCATCTGTCAGCCAGCTCCCTTCTGCTCTACAGTAGGCACAGAAGTAATTACAGCCATTCTATGAGAAGCATAATCTAATTTACGTATCAGAAAACTGGGGCTTGGAGAAAGTAAGTAGCACATCTGAAGTCACATAGTGGCATCTCTATCTGAGATGCCAAAGTCTCAAAGCCAGTCTGTCCAGCCCTGTAGAACACTGCACTTCCAGTGTACCAGGCAGCGTCTAATTTAGTATATACATGAACATGGAACTAATCCTCCGAGTGGAGTGGACTTAGCTGGTTTTATTAAATATATAGCTTTATCCATGGCCACCTAGCAAAGAAATGTTTTAGAAACTCCAGTTTTGTGTCCATCACTTAGAAAGCTTTGAGATCATCACTGACGCCTAACAAGTAGAGAGCTGAAGACATTCTGCTTGTTAAAAGTGAACGGAGCTAAGAGTAGAAACTCTAAGTGGGAAAGCAGTCTCCGAGGGATGCATCCCTGGGTTAAACAAGGTGAGGGAGAGCCCACTGCAATTTCAGCAGAGAGAGGGGAAAGACTCATTCAAAAACTCAATCACAGAGAGGGAGCCAGCTCTGGCAGTAAATGCACTAGCCACAGAAACCTATGGCCAGAGTCCAGACTTCAGAACTCATGTACCTGCAGTCGTATGCTATGAGATCAGAGGCGGGAATACAAGGTTCTTTCAGAAGCTCTGAGCAGAGTAGCCTGTAGCACATGGCGCAGCAGCAGAAACAGGGAAGCCTGACCTCGTGGAAGGAGGTGGACAGCCGTCAAAGTTGTCCTTCAACCTTACACCTGCGTGTGTAACAGCATGTGCATGCTCACACATGGATACACACATTGCATAATAAGCAAATAATATTAATAAAAATAAATAAAGCATTAAGTACAGTTATGGGACTAGAGAGATGGCTCAGCCATTAGGAGGATATACTCCTCTTGTAGAGCAAGAGGATTCAGATTCAGTTCACAGCACTCATGTCAGGAGACAACCACCTAAAACTCCAGCTTCAGGGGATCTGATGGCCTCTTCCGTCCTCCATGAGTGTGTATATTCACACACACACACACACACAC
>JADRCH010010324.1:0-23236 GCA_019843965.1 Rhynchomys soricoides
CCAATGGTGGCACTGGCCACATGGAGAACAGACTCATTGACAGAGGTGTCTGAGCAAGAGAGCTTCAGGAGCAATGGGATGTCACAGAGAAAGTGGCTGATCTGGTTGGGGCCACACAGAGTGAGTGTGTCTGTCAGGGCTGTGTGAGTCACAGAATTCACCACGCCACAGAGCCAGGACCCAATCACCAAGCAGACACAGACCCTTGTGCTCATGAGAACTGGATAGCGAAGAGGGCAGCAAATGGCTACATAGCGGTCATAAGCCATGGCTGCCAAAAGAACACATTCAGTCCCAGCACATGTCACAAAGAAGAAGATCTGGGAGAGGCAGCCCTCATAGGAGATGGTCTTCTTCTCCCTGAAGAAGTTCACTAGCATGACCGGAATGGTGGTGGACGTGTAGCAGATGTCTAGGAAGCTCAGGTTGCTGAGGAAATAGTACATTGGAGTGTGGAGAGCAGGGCTGACCCTGGTGGCCACCATCATGAGTGTGTTCCCCAGGAGAGTTGTCAGGTAAATGGCCAGGAAGACCAGGAAGAAGATGCCCCGTAGGCTGGAGTGGTTGGAAAATCCCAGGAAGATGAATTCAGTGACACGTGTATAATTGGTCATTTCAAATGCAGTCATTGCTACAAACAGAGAACAAAAGACTGAGAGTAAATACATACTGAAGACACTGTCAAACATGGTTCTGAATTACCAGAGCCGTGTCCAGTAACGTCAGATATACAGCAGTTTGGGCTATAGAGTGAAGTTTAGAAGACAGTGTCCCCTTATGTCCCAGGGTTTTGCATGGCTGCTGATTGGTAAGGATGAATGGGTAAAATGTACAACAAATTGCTAACCTCTGCCTTTCCCTGGGTCTGCCGTATCTCGTTCCTAACCCAAAAGGCTGCTTTTAGATTTTCCTTCGCATGAGTCTTATTTATTATAGTCAATACATTCTCATTGTGGAAAGTTAAGACTAACAATGAAAAGCAGACCCATTCATGGAACCCATGCTGCCTTTCAATGTATTCCTTTATCATCTTTCTTCCTCTGTGTTCATCTTTTAATCTCAGTTTGTGTTTAAAATACCAGGAGCACAAATTCCCAAGGTTGCGCTATACTTTCTAACACAGAAAGGGGTTCTATCTCCCTGCTGACTAAACACTCAGATGACTCCCTTCCTCTTGTTATGAACCTTGGGAGGAGAAGGGGCAGGCTGAAGACTTCTCACTGCTTCTCCAGAATGGAATTCTCAGTCAGCCTTTTAAATGAGTTGGTGTCAGTTTTCAGTAGGAACCTTGGTCTTTTTAGCATTTGTAAGAAATTTTCACCAATTAAATCCCTAATGTTCTCTGAGGTCTCTTGTGCTTCTCTTGGAGTCATTGTTAGACCTTCAGTCTTTGCTGATTTTCTGTCAGCCTTGGAGGTAAGAGACAATAGGCAATAGGGACTGTGGATTTCTGGTCTTGATGTGCCTTGAAGTCCCCCACCAGGTATTTTTGACAGTGGGGGAGGTACCAGCTCCATCCCTCGGATTGTTCATTGTGTTGTGATAGGAATGGTATCTGTCACGTAATTGTTGGAAAAACCAATATGAACTCATGTTAATAATCTGTGACCTTGACAGTGCACTTGCTCAATATTCTTTACTGATTTGGAAAGCCCCTCTTATGCTGATTTTTAAAGCAGTTTTTGTGCTTGTGTGTTTTCATGCAGGGGAATGCATCAGACTTAGCACTCAACTCCTGAGATCCACATGCAGCCACATTTACTTACAATTTTTTTTTTTTAAATCATGAGTGCATATTGAATTTTTAAAAAATATTATCGTGATATACTGGAATTGTTTTGGTTCCTTTGTAGTGCAGTCATATTATATGGGTTGAACTTTTGAATACTGGACCAGCCTTGCATTTCTAGGCTTGAACTCAGTAATTGCTTTATATCATCCCTCCAATGTGTTCCTAGTGTCAATTTGCTGATGATTTGGTGAAATACTTATAGTCATAAGAAATGATACAGGTATATGTTTTTTCTTGTAATGTATTTGCTTGATTTTGTTATGAGAAAAATCTGCCTATATAAAAATGTCTTGCAGAGTTTCTTTTGAGTTTTCTAGCAGAGATTGTACATTTACTATTTTTCATTGTATGCCTATTTAAATTCATCGTTTAAGTCACGAAGACTTGGTAGGTGTTGTTTCAGAAAATTTTAAGCTTCTAGTTCATGTTCTTAGACCTTCATAGCACTACACAGGCTACCTATTTCTTCCCAGGTGAGCCTGCATGTGTTACCTACATCGAAGGGTTGTTGAGCACAGTGTGTATCATGGCCCATGGCTGTGTGTTTAGTGCAGGCCAGTACCTACCTCTCATTCATTCCTCATGTTTATAATTTGTGTCTTAATACTTTTAAATAATTTGGATAAATTGTTAATTAATATGATTAATATTTGAAAGGAACCAGTTTATCTTTGATGATTTTTTTTCACTATTTAAGTTTTGTCATTGTTGTTGCTTCTCTAATAATTGTCATTTCTTTGCTTTGTCTTAACGTCTTTTTCTCAGGCTTCCTGATTTTAGATACAGGTTTATCTTGGTCTTTTTCAGTGCTGAGAATCAAACCCAGAGTCTTGCATGTGCTAGGCAAGTGCTGTGACACTAGCCCTTAAAATTTTAAGGACAAGTTCTTACTGTGTAACCTCAACTTACTATGTAGCCCAAGCTGGCCTTGAACTGTCAATCATCCTGCCTCAGCCACCTGAATTCTGAGATTATAAGTATGGAATTATATCATGTTTGGTTAAATATAAGCTTTCTAATACCAATATTAAAGATATAAATTTAAAACCCAGCTTTTTGACATATTAATTATTGTGATTCAGTCCAAAATATCTAAAAGATTTCTTTGAAATGTTTTCCTTTGCTTCACAAATTATTTTTAAGTGTATTGTTTATTGTCTAAATATTTAGAAAATTCCAGATATCTTTCTTTTGTTGTTACCCCAAGTTAGGTGAAGAACCTCCTTTAATGTTTCTTTTAGGGTCTGCTTGTGGTACACTTGCTCAGTTTTGTTTGCATAAGAAAACCCTGACTCTTGTTGATGGGCCTCTTCCAAGTTAACAGGGTGGGTGTACTCCCCGTGCCTTAGGGATGGCCAGGAGACTATTCTAATGCTTACAGAGTTTTTTATGACAATTTTGTTGTAATTCTTACGCATGGTACTCTGTTGGTTAATTTTTTCAGCTAAGATTTCCCTTTTCTTTTCTTCCTTTCTTCTTTCTTTCTTGATTAATTTGAGCACAATATACTTAGGCCTTTTCAGTAATCCTGTTTGGTGGTATCTGTCATTAATTTTGGAAAGTTCTCAGCCATTATTTCTTCAAATATTTCTTTTGCTGTGTTAATCTTTCTTCCCCTTCTGAAATTACAATTCTGTGTGTTTTTTGACAGCTTAGCATTATTCCATGTCTCTTGTACATTTTGGTTTAATTTTTAAAAGACTTTTCCTTTGCACTTTGGGTGATTTCTGTTGGCTTGTCCATATGTCTGCCAGTACTTTCCTTCTCCTTTGTCTGTTTTGCCAGCATGTCTGTTACCTCTCTTTCTGTACTGTTCCTTTTCGTTAGATAGTTTAAAGAGTTTTTATTTATTTTGAAATTACTCATTCCATCTTCTACATTCTTTAGCTTTTCCATGGAAGCGATTAGTTTGTTAGTTATTAGTCAAAATTCTTTATCAAAGAGTTTGAGAACCTTGCATAGTGTAGTCTAGTCTGATATGCAAGTTGTCTCTTTAAACTGTTTTCCTTGCTTTTAAAAAATGCACCGTAGCTTTTGATTTAAAACTAGTCATATTGTAAAAGATCCCAAGGTTATGAGTTTTTTTCCCCTTGAAGTTTTTCTTCCTTCTTTAGACATTTCTTTTGGATTTGATCTAGACAGCAGCTGGGTTGAGTTTGAAGTTGGTTGTTTGGTTGGTCACTCTATGTCACAAGCGTCACTTGTAGTGATATTTTACTCTTACAGATACACTAGGGTGTCCACATGCTTTCTTCCACTTGGATTTAGATATTTCAGTTTTTACCACTCTCCAGAGATAGTCTGTTTGGTAGACTATTTCCTAGCAAAAGACGGCAGAATTCTGTTGTTCTGGGTGAGCCTTGGTCCTGGATGCTTCTTATGATCTCCTGGGTACATAGCCTTTACAGGTGATCCTCTACCTTCTCCTGCTACAGCACTGGGCACAGTGTGTTCCTCCCCACCCTCAGGGTTAGGACTTGTTATCCCATCTATGTCCTTCCTCACATGTAGTGACTTTCATAGTACCTCAAGGTGGCAATTTCTGTTACTCAAATCCCAAGGATTTCATGTTTGAGTCTAAAGGAAAAATATAGGAAATATGGCTGATAGGAATCTTGCCTATGGCCATTCTTCCCCTCAGCCTCAACAAGAAACGGTGCCTTGAGAGACACATTCCCAGCATATCTCCCTTATGCTCCCCATATTCTCTATGAGAATTTTGTGGAATTCACAGAGAAAAATTTAAAAGTGCACACAAACCATCTCAGATGGCTCTCAAGGACTCCATGTTCTGTTGTTAATCTATAGTCTAGTAATTTGCCAAGTATTCTTAATTAAGCCTTGTTAGCTTATGTGGTGTTTACTTCTAGGTAAAATATGTGTGGATTATTTTTGTTGCTGACGGCTCTCTAGATTTCAGTATAGTTATTTGTTTTGAAGTCTCAATTCTCCAATAAAGGCAAGAAGAAATGCTGATATGCATTTTTATCAGACTTTTTTGTTGTTGTAATGATGGAAATACATGTTTCTGGCTCTCCACAGTAGAATCAGTCTATGCTATCATTTTTGAAAATCACTTGGCAATTTCTGATAAGTTTTGTATATAGTTATTCTACAATTTGATGATTTCACTCTTAAAATAATCTCAATAAAATGAACAGGTCACAGAAAATCATTTATGATAACCTTCAGTAGCCTAAGAAAATGATATTTCTATTAACAGAAGAGTAGACAACAAATTACAATATATTATAAAGTAGAATAATGCAATTAAAAAACCCCCACAAAAATATCAAAACATTAATAGCATTGTAAGTCTAAGCAATTTTTGTTGGCTGAAAGAAGCCAAGTGCAAAAGAATAAATACTATATTTTTTCCTTAAATGAAGTTCAAAAGTAGGTAAATGTAAGCTATGATGACCTAAGGACTTGGCTATTTCTAGACCTTGGAAGTGGTATTATTTGGAAAAAGAGAATGAAGGTGTTGTCTAGACAGAGGAATATTCTTTATCTTCATGTTTGTGGTTTATATATGTAAGAATTTATCAATGTATGCCTTTACAATTTTACTAAATAATAATTCTAATTTAAACATTATGTTCAAAAGGAGATGAAGAATGCAATAAAAAGAGGAGACAATTTTTAGTGCTCTCAAGATTGGTTGGTCCCAGGCTTAGTTGTTGTTGTTTGTTTTTTCTTTTTGTATTATTAACAATTTCCTTTTCTTTTTTGCCATGATTTCTTTCTCTTCTACTATAATTCAATATGTATCATATTTTATAATGACAACTACTTTTTCCTGACAATGTGCCTATTTGGGGGATTGAATGGGATTGGTGGGCAGGCAAATGGGACTTGGGTAACAAATTCAAAACCATGTTCTTATATGTTTGTTTGTTAATGTGTGTGTGTGTGTGAGTGTGTAGATGTGTACAAGCATGTTGTGTGTAATACATTGATTGAGCAAGTCATGTCTAAGAACACTGCCCAGAGCTAAGGGGAGGTAAGTGGGCCTCTAAGCAATATTTTTTGATTTATTTATTTCATATATGTGAGTACACTACACTGTCACTGTCTTCAGACACACCAGAAGAGGGCATCAGATCCCATTACAGATGGTTGTGAACCACCATGTGGTTGCTGGAAATTGAACTCAGGACCTCTGGAAGAGCAGTCAGGGCTCTTAACCACTAAGCCGTCTCTCCAGCCCCCTCCCAGGCAATATTAATGGTGGGAATCTCAAGGGAAACAGTATAGATCTATCCATCTAAGACATTTTGAAGGATGTCTATTGGCTTGACTGCTACAGAAGTGAGGACCCTGAGGTCTCTGAGACAGCAGTGTAAACTTCTATGAGAGCTGCATCGCCTGTAGATTCTGGATTTTGGAAGCCCCTGCCACACTGCTGTGTACACAGAATCCTGCTAGTTTTCCAGGAGCTGGTGAGACAATCTAATTGGTTGCCATTATATATATATATACTTTATATTAACCTTATATTTATAGTTCTATAAATTAATATAGTAATATTAACTTTGTATCAACTTTTGGGTTATTTTTAAGCAGAACTTCATTGGTGCCAACTCCAGAGCAGGTGGCGGGCAATCAGTGTATAGAACCAAAATATGTGAAACTGTGTCAGGCCTGCCTTTCTGGACAAAGTCAGAAAGTCTGCTATAGGGACTTTTAAAATATTGTCCCTCGTGCATGGGCAGCTGAACAATGTCTTCCTGGAAGCCAAGCTTTGATGTACAACAGGCAGGAATACAGAGTATCAACCATAGGGGACTGGGGACAATGGTTTAGATGTGGGAAGATTGAAAGCAGGGACACCTGAGTGAAATATCTTGAGATTTAGAAAGTCACCAGCTTTGAGAACATGAAAACAAACATCCTGCAAGTCTAGAAAATGCATGAACATCCATTCATTAAATCTTGCATGAAATTGTGAAACCCAATGACCAGAGTCCCTCACAGTTCCAGTGTTTGGAATACAAACTGCTTTATTTAGTTCAAGAGAATCTTCTGAATGTTAAAACCAAAACAGAATGAAATGGTCTGTAACTGAAAGGGTAGCATTTGGGAGCTTGAGGGGGAAAAAAAAACCTCAAACAAACAAACTTGGAAGCACTTTAGAGTCCACGAGGAAGACAGCAATCAGTCTGGGATCTCTCATTAAAACGGGCGTCACAAGAGATATAGCAGGCTAGGGGGATATGGTAGATTAGGTTTGAGTGATGCTAAATGCTAGTCAGTACGGGATACTCACAAAAATGACTTCCAGACAGGCTAGGATTGCAGATGTAAATCCCAGATTGATTGTGTCAAAGGTAATGCCACAGCAGTGGATGAGACCAGGAAGAGCATATGGGACAATTGGAGAGGAAGGCCAAGGTGGGAGCTAAGATCTTAACATCTATAACGAAGGTACTGAGCCTGGATGTGCCTAGGAAGGACTAAAATACCATGCTGTTTAGGTTAGCTGTGTGCATTGCCTCCTCTAAGTGATCTCTAACTAACGAGCATGTCCTGTTAACCTTGACTTACACTGTCAACTCCGATCTGCCCTGGACACGCATGCCCTCTCATCTCCTGCCATGTGTGTGTTTTCTTCTGTTTTCTCTGCTTGCTGCACAGACAAACTCCATGCCATTACAAAATCAGTGTTAGATATTCATTTTGTTTACACTTTCCATATTAAAAATACAGACATGACACTTTCTGTCATTATAGGACTGCCTGGAATTCACTGTATTCTCTGAGAAGGTGTATCACACCTTCTCCCTCTGGGTCTTACTTACTAAGGGGAGATCGTCACATGAGCTGTGGAAATCTAAACTGGGAATGTGAAAATAGGCATTCGGGGTTCAAAAAAATATGTGATTCTTTCTTTTGTTTGGTTTGAGGTGAGTCCTCACTGCAGCCACGGCTGGCCCAGGCCTGAGAGTCCTTCTGCTTCAGCCTCTGGGATTAGAATACAGTTTCTGAAGTTGCATATTCTATCTACTGGAAGGCTATAGGAAACCGCTAGTCAATTCCAGTCCATTCCTGAGGACTAGCTTCATGAGGCATGATTGATCTGTATTTATGTATAGTTTTTTTTCCCATTGATTTGATTAGCTAATCTAATGTCGCCTGGGCCTGGCATGAGGTGAGGTTGATGGTGACATCCATCCCTTCTTCCTTATCCCTGATGATGGCTCTGTGAGCATAGGGCAACTCTGTCACCACCAACAAGCATCACCTCTTACACAGAACACTCAGAAGATCTCACTCAGTCCCTGGAAATTCCTTGCAGCTGCACCCTGGTCAGTAGTAGCCTTGATGGTGAGGCGTCTATGTGTGATAGTGACCTTACTGTTCACAGTCACAGGGTGTATATCATAGAAAAGTGCATCAGAGTTTTCTTAAGGTAACTCAGTTTATATAACTTCCTGGTTTTTTGAAAAAAAAAAAAAAAGTCCCATATAATAGTTTTAAAGATGTACATTTTTCCTTAAAAATAAAAATTGAATTTAGTATAACCATCCAATCAAAGCTCAGTATACCACTTTGAAAAGCTATGCTTTATGTCCCTGAATTTACGAAGGATTTTCTAAACTGAGTGAGAATAGAGAACACGGTAAATAAGAATACCGTGTTAACCTTTTGCGTAAATCATGTTTATGACTTGTACACACGTTGACTCTCTGGACTTATATAAGAACCTACAAAATGATGCACCATTCCTGTTTTGCAAATAAAGAGAAACTGTGATGCAGAGAGGGTTTATTTCATAGCAATCATGACTTATGACAATATTTTGCTACGGATAATAGTATATTTGTAAACTTTTGCAGTTTTCAAAGACCAAGAAAGCTTATTTTTTGGTTCTAAGAATTCAGTGCTCATGATTAATAGGCCAACACAGCTTTCATTAAACATTGCAAATCTCAGGGCCTTAAGGAGCTTAAAGTATTTAAATTTCAATAGAAAGTTGGTGCAGAAGTTAAGCGTAATGTTCAAACCTAAAAATAAACAAACTGTGGAAAATAAATAACCCTGGAGGTCTTAAAAGGGATTTTTTTTTTTTTTTTTTTTGGCAATAAATGAAATTTTCTGATGACTAACCTTAAGGGCTTCATTTCCCCAAAGGAAACAATGTGGGCAGGAACAAAATGAGAAATTAGCGACCGTGAACACATTAGCGACCTTACAGCACATTAGGGGACATCTATTCATATGTGATTCCAATATCTCAAAGCAATGATTAAAAATTTCAAATCTAATTCTCATGTATCCCAGTAAATTACTGACCTACTTAAAACACATACCCACCCCCCCCCACACACACCATACATGCACATGTACATCAATTTATCTAATAGAAAATCTAAATGATTTAAAGTGCAAAGCTAATGTAGTCTATGGAGAACACAAACTATTTTTTCCAGACCCAGATCTCTGTGTAATTCCCTTAACATGGCTCCTGAGCACCAGACGGGATGTTCAGAGATCATATTCCAATGTTGCTGCCCTACCTTGAATGTTCATGTATATGTCCTGCTCGGATGAGCTTGCAGGTGGTACTGATGCAGCTGGCCCAAGGACCACACAATGGAGAGATGAGCCTGGGCTTGTCCCACCTAACAGGCAGAGCTGCACCTAGTAGTAACTGCTGGGTTAAAAGTCTTCAACTCACAGCATTTCTCCATCCTGTCTCAGAAACTTGTCCCAGCATTTAATTTTCCCTCCCCTGTGCTTCTCTTAGTATTGGGGAGGGAGGGAGGGAAGACAAATGACTATTTCCTGTGATACGTAAGAACCTTCAAAATACAACATTCTTCAAGTTAGAAGTTTTTGTTTCCTTTCAGCGCTTCCTCATAACCTCTCCATGATAGACAAGTCTCAATTCAACTCTATTCAGTTGTAGCGTCTGATATAGTCCTATGCTAGTATTATGAAGAAATTCAGGACCTGGCCCCTATCCTTGACCCCATCTAATAGGAAGATAAAATACAGTACAAGGCAGGAAGCTTGATGATATTTTGTGCACTTTTAAAGTTATTGTTTGTTTATCTTTTGCTAGAGAGCCCCTCCTTGATGACCTCTAGGAGTAGGGCATGGGCTACCTCCTTAAGGTATTTAACTTGAGTTGTTCAACTCCGCATAGAAAAACCTCAAAAGGCTGTGTGTGACTGGACACTCAGTGAGTCTCTGATGGGTAAAGAAGAGCTATCCAGCACATTGATGAGACAGAGATCTCAAAAGGCTCTTTAAGGACAGCCTTGGATGAGCAGTAGAAGATTTTGACAGGGATTTGAGAATGCTGGGGGATATTTCTGCTCAGCAGGTTCTCAGGCAAAGATCATACAGACCTGAAGAGGTAAAGGCTGGGGTGGACATGAATGTGGCACTCTGGCTTCTTTGGTCTGTGAGGGACTTAGGTTTACTCCGTTCCAAGAATAACAGTCCCAGTGGAGATTGTCTGGTGGCATTGACTCAATTCCCAACTGGAAGCAGCAACTCTGCTTCTTGCTTTCCCAATCAACAATCGTCTCAGGAAGAAATGATTGAGAATTAAATAATTAAATAAAGTAACTCCGGATAGATGACATTTCTAATGGGAAGAATGGGAGGTGAAACCAATCATTCAAGAGCTTGGGGTTGTATGGCTGCTAATATGCCGTTTGCCACCCAGGGCTGAAGCATCTTTGTGTTTCAGCAGAAGATGAATGCCCCTAGCTGAATGAAAGGAGTCCAGTGCTCTTTCCGTAGACTTTTTGTCTCAGTTTGCTTTGTTTGGGCTTTTTGTTTTGTTTTTGTCTAATTGGTCTTTTGCTTGTATATTTTGGTTCCCATTTTGGTGAATGTGTGTATGTGCGTGTTTCTTGTTTTTATTTTGTTTTGGTCTGTTTTATTTTTTTTTAAGAGAGAAAAAGCACAGAGTTAGGTGAGAAGGGAAGTTGGGAGCAAGGAGGACCTGGGAGGAATTGGGGGGGGGGGGCATGATCAAAATATATTGTATGAAAAAACTTTCACGAAAAATCCCTTTAGTTGGTAAATAAATATATCTCTAATCCCATTTGTACAAAGTCAACTATATTTGCTTAAACAAATATCTCTACAGGCTCCTGTGTAAATGTGTCCCTATGCTTTCTCCATAGAAATTATTTCTTTCTGGCCTGCTTAGAGGATAGACACTTAGCATCGCACATTATTTACCGAAAACAAATTTCCCACTCACATTATTTCACTTAAGGGATGCAAATATCTCTCAGGTTTTATCCTAGATAATCTCTGAAGTAAATCCCACTCTGGTTTTATAAGCACCATTGCAGAAATTGATACGTATACAAAAGGATATTTAAAATGTCATTGCACAAGTACCGTCCAAATTGTAATGAAAATACATATAATATCCTGTAATGTTTTCTTAAGGGGTAGCTATATCCAGACACTTGAAGTGTTTTTCAATAATGACAGTAAATAAATGAACACACTTACTCTCGATTCTTACCCAAAGTCTTAGAGTTCTGGCTTTTCTTTGGTGCTGCTTGCTGCTTTTCAAACCAGTACCTGCCTGGAAAATATATTCTTTGCTAAAAGCTGACAGTTGACCTCCAAGCATCATGAAGGAGAGTCTTCATCCTGGAAGCTTCGCAGAGCACACACATCGCCTAAAGCAGGAGTTGGGACTCCCCTTTGCATTCTCCACAATTCACTTTTCCTGAATGGCCATTTATAAAGGCCCATGGACCGACCTTTTGGGAATGTCCCTTCTAATCTGCCTCCAAGCAGCTGTTCTGGGACTCCTTGCTATGCAAGCAGAGCTCAAGGGCAATGGCCTGAATAGAAATCAGAGAAATTTAGAGCAATTAATTCTCTCTTGGATTCATTAAGGACTTGGCAATCATATCTCCCCAGTATGAAGTGAGGAGATCAGCTTCTTATCTCTTTGGAGACGTCACTAAAGGAAGTTCACTACCAGAGTTTTGCTATGAGGTGATGGGCTGCTAAAACCAAGAGACTGGCTTCCTTTTACATAGAGAGAGGGTAGGACGTAAGTGCAAATGTGTGCTTACTTAGGCGTCTGCAGCCACAGGACTGCAGTATTCCTGCTGACTCAGAGCTATACTGTTCCTAGTTGGGACTGCTCACCTAGACACAATGTCACTTTCCTTCTCTGCTAGTGCCCACTGTGCCATTATCAACCCTGACTTATGCTCTCTCTATTTCTCATGACCTGCTGATGGTGTTACTTGCTATGGAGTTTAAAGGAGAGGAAGGCAGAGCCAACAAGGAGCTGGGTGGAGCATTTGAGGAGAAAAGGCCTGTAAGGTTTTAAATCTTGTGAGTATCTTACTGAACAAAAAATTAAAATTAAAACATTAAGCCATGCCAAAAGTTAAGTCTCTAAAGTTCATCAACCTTATTAACAACATGGTTTTTATGTGTGTGGTGGCTTAGCCATTAAGAATATGTACTGGTTTTCCAGAAGACCCGACTTAAGTTCTCAGCATCATATTGGGCATTATAGATACCTGTAACCCTAACTCCAAGACAATTTGACACCTCCAGGGAGGGCGATCTGAGCACATGTATGTGCATTCACGTGCGCACGCACACACACACACACACACAATCTTTTTTAAAAGATCACTTATTTGCAAGTTTTTTTTTAAATAATAAAGTTTATAAAATAAAGAACAAAACAAAATGATAAAACTACTTTAGAGTCATTGACCATTTGGGACTGATCTTCCAGAGATGTAACCCCAGCCTAATATGGTTGAAAACCTTATTCTACATGACGGAAATTAGACCCATAAAGCACATATTATTTCACTAACACGAAACAGCCATATTAGGACTATCAATACATCCAGAGTGTAAACATAGTGTTTTCATATAAAGATTCACAATAAAGATTTCATGAAGTATCATGGAAATACAAATCAAAATTACATTTGCTGTAACACTTCACACATACTAGTGATGGCTGCAAAAACTGGGGAAATTGGAGAGAATTATAGTACTGGGTTTTGGCAAGAAAGTGATGCAAATACTTTAAAAGGATTGGAAGACACAGAGACATATGACAATACAACCTGAGAACTATTGAATAACGTTATTGCCCTGATGAGCTGGGACAGCTATCAGAAGACACTATAGAAAATGACTGCTGTTAGAACTGCAGCTGAAATGTTCCTGATTATCTTAAATTAAGAAAATTTCCAGAGTGTGAAACACTATCTAGAAAGTGGAGAAGGGACAGTGGGTTAGGAGCACTAAAATCAGCCAAAAATTTTCAATAAAAATAAGACCCAACTATTTGTTCTTGTAAGAAACCTGCACAGACTGGTTGCCAAAGACATGGCCAGATTGTAAGTGAAGCGATAGAAAGTAACATTTCAAACCAGAGACTATGAAAGCTAGAAGATCCTGGACAGATTTCATACAGACCCTAAGAGAACACAACTGCCAGCCCAGGCTGCTATACCCATCAAAAATCTCAATTACCGTAGATGGTGAAACCAATAAAGTCCATGACAAAACCAAATTTACACAATATCTTTCCACAACCCCAGCCCTACAAAGGATAA
This sequence comes from Rhynchomys soricoides, assembly GCA_019843965.1. NCBI lineage: Eukaryota > Metazoa > Chordata > Mammalia > Rodentia > Muridae > Rhynchomys > Rhynchomys soricoides. The sequence continues at coordinate 13,378 of JADRCH010010324.1, forward strand.
TAGATGGAAAATACCAACACAAGGAGGGAAACTACACCCTAGAGAAAGCAAGAAAGTAATCTTTCAACAAACTCAAAAGAAGATAGCCACACAAACATGAAAATAACATCAAAAATAACAGGAAGCAACAATCACTATTCCTTAATATCTCTTAACATCATAAGCTAACAGACTACATACATAAACAGGACTCAGCATTTTGCTGCATACAAGAAACGCACCTCAGGGTTAAAGACAAACACTACCTCAGAGTAAAGGGCTGGAAAACAATTTTCCAGGCTAATGGTCCCAAGAAACAGGCAGGAGTAGCCATTCTAATATTGGATAAAATCAACGTTCAACCAAAAGTCATCAAAAAAGATAAGGAAGGACACTTCATATTCATCAAAGGAAAAAAATCTACCAAGAAGAACTCTCAATTCTGAACATCTATGCTCCAAATGCAAGGGCACCCACATTCATAAAAGAAACTTTATTAAAGCTCAAAGCACACATTGCACCTCACACAATAATAGTGGGAGACTTCAACCCCTCCACTCTCATCAACGGACAGATCTTGGAAACACAAACTAAATAGAGACACAGTGAAACTAACAGAAGTTATGGATCAAATGGATTTAACAGATATCTATAGAACATTTGATCCTAACTCAAAAGAACATACCTTCTTCTCAGCACCTCATGGTACTTTCTCCAAAATTGACCATATAATTGGTCACAAAACAAATACCAACAGATATAAGAAGATTGAAATAATCCCATGTCTCCTATCAGATTACTACAGATTAAGGCTGGTCTTCAATGTCAAAGAAAAGAAAAAAGAATCCTCCACATTCACATGGAAGCTGAACAACACTCTATTCAATGATAACTTGGTCAAGGAAGAAATAAAGAAAGATATTAAAGACTTCCTAGAATTTAATGAAAATGAAAGTACAACATACCAAACTTATGGGATACAATGAAAGCAGTGATAAGAAGGAAAACTCATAGCTCTGACTGCCTATAAAAAGAAACTGGACAGAGCATACACTAGCATCTTAACAGCACTACTGAAAGCTCTAGAACAAGAAGAAGCTAATACACCCAAGAGGAGTAGAAGGCAAGAAATAATCAAACCCAGGGCTGAAATCAACCAAGTAGAAACAAAAAGAAATATTCAAAGAATCAACAAAACCAGGAGCTGCTTCTTTGAGAAAATCAACAAGATAGATAAACTCCTAGCCAGACTAACCAGAGGGCACAGAGACAGTATCCAAATTAACAAAATCAGAAATGAAATGGGAAATATAACAACAGAATCTGAGGAAATTCAAAACATCATCAGATCCTACTACAAAAGCCTATACTCAACAAAATTGGAAAATCTGGCTGAAATGGACAATTTTCTAGACAGATACCAAATACCAAAGTTAAATCAGGATCAGATAAACCATCTGAACAGTCCCATAACCCCTAGAGAAATAGAAGCAGTCATTAAAAGTCTCCCAACCAAAAAAAAAACCCAGGACCAGATGGGTTTAGTGCAAAATTCTATCGGACCTTCAAAGAAGACCTAATACCATTACTCTTCAATGTATTCCACAAAATAAAAACAGAAGGAACACTGCCCAATTCATTCTATGAGGTCACAGTTACACTGATACCAAAACCTCACAAAGACCCAACAAAGAAAGAAAACTTCAGACCAATTCCCCCCATGAACATCTATGCAAAAATACTCAATAAAATTCTCTCAAACCAAATCCAAGAACACATCAAAACAATCATTCATCACAATCAAGTAGGCTTCATCCCAGGGATGCAGGGATGGTTCAATACCCGGAAATCAATCAATGTAATCCACTACATAAACAAACTCAAAGAAAAAAAAAACCCACACGGCCATTTCATTAGATGCTGAAAAAGCATTTGATAAAATTCAACATCTCTTCATGATAAAAGTCTTGGAAAGATCAGGAATTCAAGGACCATACCTAAACATAGTAAAAGCAATATACAGCAAACCAGTAACCAACACCAAACTGAACAGAGAGAAACTTGAAGCAATCCCACTAAAATCAGAGACTAGACAAGGCTGTCCACTCTCTCCCTATCTATTCAATATAGTACTTGAAGTTCTAGTTAGAGCAATTACACAACAAAAGGAGGTCAAAGGGATACAAATTGGAAAGGAAGAAATCAAAATATCACTATTTGCAGATGATATGATCGTATAATTAAGTGACCTGAAAAACTCTACCAGAGAACTGCAACAGCTGATAAACAACTTCAGCAAAGTGAGTTAATATAAAATTAACTCAAATGAATCAGTAGTCTTCCTATACGTGAATGATAAACAGGCTGAGAAAGAAATTAGGGAAATGACACCTTTCAAAATAATCACAAACAATATAAAGTGTCTTGGTGTGACTGTAACCAAACAAATGAAAGATCTGTATGACAAGAACTTCAAGTCTCTGAAGAAAGAAATGGAAGAAGACCTCAGAAGATGGAAAGATCTCATGCTCATGGATTGGCAAGATTAATATAGTAAAAATGGCCATCTTGCCGAAAGCAATCTTCAGATTCAATTCAATCCCCATCAAAATTCCAACCCAATTCTTCATAGACTTAGAAAGAGCAATTCTCAAATTCATTGGGAATAACAAAAAACCCAGGATAGCAAAAACTATTCTCAAAATAAAAGAACTTCTGGGGGAATCTGCCTCCCTGGCTTCAAGCTGTACTACAGAGCAGTAGTGATAAAACTGCATGGTATTGGTACAGTGACAGGCAGGTAGATCAATGGAATAGAATCGAAGACCCAGAAATGAACCCACACACTTATGGTCACTTGATCTTTGACAAAGGAGCTAAAACCATACAGTGGGAAAGAGATAGCATCTTTAACAAATGGTGCTGGTTCAATTGGCGGTCTACATGTAGAAAAATGCAAATTGATCCATTCCTATCTCCCTGTACAAAGCTCAAGTCCAAGTGGATCAAGGACCTCCACTTAAAACCAGATACACTGAATCTAGTAGAAGAGAAAGTGGGGAAAGTGGGAAAAAGAACACATAGGAACAGGGGAAAAGTTCCTGAACAAAACATCAATGGCTTTTGCTCTAAGATCAAGACTCGACAAATGGGACCTCATAAAATTACAAAGCTTCTGTAAGGTAAAGGACACTGTAATAGGACAAAACGACAACTTACAGATTGGGAAAGCTCTTTACCAATCCTATGTCTGATAGACAGCTAATATCCAATATATACAAAGAACTCAAGAAGTTAGACTCCAGAGAACCAAATAACTCTTTCAAAAAATAGGGAACAGAGCTAAACAGAGAATTCTCAACTGAGGAACCTTGAAGGGCTGAGAAGCACCTAAAGAAATGTTCAATATCCTTAGTCATCAGGAAAATGCAAATCAAAACAACCCTGAGATTTCACCTCACACCAGTCAGAATGGCTGAGATCAAAAACTCAGGTGATAGCTGATGCTGGAGAGGATGTGGAGAAAGAGGAACACTCTTCCATTGCTGGTAGGATTGCAAGCTGGTAGAACCACTCTGTAAATCAGTTTGGTGGACCCTCAGAAAATTGGACATAATACTACCTGAGGACCCAGCTACACCACTCCTGGGCATATACCCAGAAGATGCTCCAACATGTAATGAGGACATATGTTCCACTAGGATCATAACAGCTATATTTCCAGAAGCTGGAAACAACCTAGATGTCCCTCAACAGAGGAATGGATACAGATAATATGGTACATTTACACAATGGAATACTACTCAGCTATTGAAAACAATGACTTTATGAAATTCGCAGGCAAACAGATGGATCTTGAAAATATCATCCTGAGTGAGGTAACTCAGTCACAAAAGAATGAAAATGGTATGTACTCATTGATAAGCAGATATTAGCCCAAAAGTTCGGAACACCCATGATTCAATTGACAACAACTGTTGGGCTGAGCATGGGGCCCCAGGTGGAGGAGTTGGAGAAGGGACTGAAGGAGCTGAGTTTGCAGCCCCATGGGGCAGGAGCAACAGTGTCAACTGGTCAGGCCCCCCTGTGCTCCCAGAGACTGGACCACCAACCAAAGAATGTATATGGAGGGACCCATGGTGTTGGCCACATATGCGGCAGAGGAGGGCCTTGTTGGCCATTAGTGGGAGAAGAGGCCTTTGGGTCTGAGAGTGTTAGAAGCCCCAGTATAGAGGAATGCCAGGAAGGGAAGACAGGAGTGGGTGGGTGGGTGGTTGGGGAAAACCCTCATTGAGGCAGGGAAGGGGGGATGGGATAGGGGGTTTCCTAAGGTGAGACTTGGAAAGGGGAAAACATTTGAAATGTAAATAAATTATCAAAAATAATTTTTAAAAATGAATAATAAAATTTTTTATCTAATAAAAAATTTCAAATGCAAAAAAAAGAAAGAAAGAAAGAAAAAGAAAAAGAAAGAAAGTAGAAGTGAGATTAATCTTTCAAACCAACAGGATCTGAAATTAAGTTGGGGGTAGGATACGTGTCTTATAAAGCAGACATCAAACCTAAATTGGACAGAAGAGATAATAGGAAAGGGAAAAAACAATAAGATACTATACTACATATACATATTCATATACATATACAGAATATTGAAATAGGAAAAATAATTATAACATTCATTTGGAAATTCACAGAAGCCTGACTAACCAAACCAATTCTGAGCTAAAAGAGCGATGGTGGAGATGTCATAATATATAACTTCAAGTTATACTACAATGCTATTGTCTTAGTCAGTGTTCATATTCTGTGAAGAGACACCAAGACCACAATGATCCTTATAAAAGAAAGCATTTAATTGGGACTGGTTTATAGGCTGGAAGATTTTGTCCATTATCATCATGAGAAGAAACTTGTTGGCATGGTCCTGGAGAGGTAGCTCAGCGTCTACATACAGATCAGCAGGAAGAAAGAGCCACTGGCTCTGACTTGTGGCTTTGAAAACCTCAAAGCCACCTCCAGTGACACTCTTGCTCTAACAAGGTAATACTTGTAATCCTTTCAAGCAATGCCACTCCCAGGTGACTAAGCTTCAAACCACTAAGCCTATGGGAGCTATTCTCATTCAAATCACCACAGTCTATTCCCTGGCACCCATAGGCTTGTAGCCAAATCATTATACATTTAGTCCAAGTTCCATAGTCTATCACAGTCTCAACAGTACTTAAAAGTCCAAAGTTCACAGATTCTTCTGAGACTCATGGCAATCTCTTAACTTCAACCCCTGTAAAATCAAATCAGATCACATACTTCCAAAATACAGTGGTCCATAATATACATCATTGCAAAAGGGAGGAAAGGGAGCATAGTGAGGAAATGCTAGACCAAAGTAAGACCGGAAACCAACAGGGCAAATTCCAAACTCTTCATCTCCACGTCTGATGTCAAAGTGCTCTTTCAATCTCCAATTCCTTTCTGTTTTATTGACTACAACACATGTCTCTCTCTGGGCTGTTTCCACACCCTATTGGCTGATATCCCAAGAGTCTAGCACCTCCAACCTCTTGGGGTTGCCCATATATTCAGGTTTCTTCATCACTTCATGAAAAGGCCTCTCTGGGACTCCATGCAGAGACATCTCTGACACACATCTGGCTTCAGTGGCTTTTCTTAGCCACAAAGGAAATTTCCACAAATCCTTTCATGTATCCTTGACTCTAAAGCCAGAACCACACTGAAGTTGCCAAGTTCTTCTGCTTGCTGGGGTTGGAATCAACCCCCTAGTTCAATCACATCTGCATCAGCTTTCTGTTTTCAATGGTGTCCTTCCTGCTTAAGCTCTCCTTTAGTTCCTTTTCATAAATTGGAAGCTCAGCTGGATGGAGTCTTGCTCTGAGGCCACCACTCCCTTTATTTCATTTAGCTCCAGGCTTTTCTTTAAACCTTTTATCTCCTTGAGCACAAGATTTGGCTCCATTACACTTCCTGGTGTTCTTTTTTCTTCTCAAACATACATTTTTACTTTTTTCTTTCTCAGTTTGCTTTTTTTTTTTTATCATAGATCTGCATAAGAATGGCCACTAATAATCACATGACAGTCAATAATACTAGGCTGTCTTGAAAATCTCCTCTGCCAACACCATTAATCTAAACAGCTTTTATTGAACCTCAAGTAGAATTTTTTAGACAAGGGCAAAGAACAGACACATTCTTCACTAAAATATCACAAAAATTTTCTCTAAGTCACTTACTAATATTCTTCTCTGAAACCTCTTGACATTCTATGTCATCCTCAACACCCTTGTCTTCCATGCTCCTAGTAGGATGGCCCATTAAGTCCCACTTAGAATGTCCAACTGTTTTTCTAGTCCAAAGTCCCAAAGTCTTCCACATCTCTTCAAACAAAAACATGGCCATGCCTTTCATACACCAGTTCCTGGTACTAACTTCTGTATTAGTCAGTGTTCTATTGCTGTAAAAAGACATCATGGCCATAGCAACTCTTACAAAAGAAAGCATTTAACTGGGGCTTGCTTACAGTTTCAGAGGTTTAGCCAATTGTCATCATGGTGGAAAGCAGAGCAGCATGCAGGCAGACATGGAGCTGGGGAGGTAGCTGAGAGTTCTACATCCAGATTAGCAGGCAGCAGGGAGAGCCACTAGGCCCAGTTTGGGCTTTGGAAACCTGAAACTACAACTCCAGTGACACACTTCCACCAACAAGGCAGCACCACTAATCCTTTCAAGTAATGTCACTCCCTGGTGACTAAGCTTCAAATCTCTGAGCCTATGGGGGCCATCCTCATTCAAACTACTATGGTTATAGTGACAAAACCAGCTGGTACTGCCACAAACAGACTCACAGAACAGTATAGGCCATCCAGAAATAAGCCCACATATCTATGGTTATTTGATTTTCTACAAAGGTGTCATAAAGAGACTGTTGGGTACCCACATATTGAGGTCTGAGAGTATATCTCTATCTCTCACTCACTATAAAAACAAAACAGCTCAAAATAAATCAAATACCTCTAGATAAAACTTAAAAGTTTGAACTTGTTCCTGGAAAAGATAGAAAACCTAAAGATAAAGATACAGCCATCAACTTGAATAGAAGTACAATAGTTCAGAGGAAAAAAGCAAGACTTGACATATACAATTATAATTAATTAACAAGCTTCTGTGGGTAAAAGAGGTGATTAGTGGGTTGAAGAGACAGACAACAGAATTAAAGACTATCTTTATAAGTTATTCATCTGACAAAGAATTAGTATCCATAATATATAAGGGACTAAAAAAACCCCACCCTTGAAAAACAAACAACCCAATCAATACACAGGCAAATGAACTGAACAGATATTTTCAAATGAAGAAGCACAATTGGTCTATCAAATATTTTCAAATATTTAGCCATCAGAGAACTACAAATGAAAACTATAATGATATTTTATTACATTCAGTCAGGATAGTATAGAATCAAGAAACAAGGAATAAGATAAAGTACTGACAAGAATGCAGGCATCTAATCTATATAACATATAGCCTTGCTGGGAACATTAATCAATGCATCAACTATGGAAATCAGGATGAAGATTCCTCAGACTTAAAAATAGAACTTCCACATGATCCAATTGTATAAATGCTGACAATATTCACACAATTAGAGTTGGTTTACACATACTAATCTTTATTACAGTACTACTCAAAGAGACAAGTTGTGGAATTAGCCTAGGTGCCCAAAAGATGAATGGATAAAGAAAACATGACATATATAACACAGTGGAGTTTTAGTCAGCAATAAAGAAGAATGAAAGTCTATTGTTTTCAGACAAATAAGTGGAACATGAGACCATTATATTAAGAGAAATAAGCTAGACTTATAAAAACAACATTCACATCTTTTCTTTTTTATTTGGAGATAGAAATGAGGGGAGAAGGGGGATGAAAAGGGTTATAGAGGGCTAGGGATCTAGCTCAGCTGGTAGAATAATTTCCTGCCATGCAGGAAGACCTGGGCTCAATCCCATATCTGCATAAACTGGACATGATGATATATGCCTGTCACATCAGCACTTTAGAAGTGGAGGTAGGACAATCAGAAGTCCAAGCTCATCCTTGGCTATATAGTGAGTTGGAGGTACATTAAACCCCAACTCAAGAAAAAATGAAAAAAGAAACACAATATCATAGAGGGAGTATATGTAAACAAAGTATGTTACATGGATGCATAAAAAGTCATAATGAAAACACAGTAGTTTGTATAATTAAAACATGCCAATAGAAGGCTAACAAAAGCCCAGTGCAAGGAATGGGTTACCTCTTGGCAATTGTTGTCCGATGATGTCCCATAGACCTCCAAATTTACAGGCTATTGCCAATGCTGTTAGTTACCCTTCAAATACCTCCCTAGAAGACACCACATACTTGAGTCATAATGTAGAGATATCAAGCTGGTATTGACCTGAAAGCTTCATTCCTACTGGATGACTTTAATAATGCTAGAAGATACTGTGCACACTATTGGAGGTGAAAAGTAACCATCAATACTATCTAGCTGTGAACCCTGAGAGCTGTAAATACAACTGGCCTGAAATACATACCAATTGGTGCAATAATGGCACAAATGTTACAGGAATAACCAATCTTGTTCTGAGTGGATTGAAGTCCTGCTATAGAACTTAAAACCCATTTCCAGAATCACTACTGGGTCAACAGCCTGTAGTTAGGGAGCTCATAGGTTCTAAAGGAGAACCTACAGCATTTAGTCTGCTACATGGATAGAGTATTGAACCAATTCCTGATGACTTCACCATTATAGCCATAGATTAACCCCTCTCTCAACTCTCATCAGAAAAACTATTTTTTGGTAGATGATGATTAATATAGAGACCAAAGGCACAGAGAATTAAAAACCTTGGAATTCTGAACACAGAAGGGACATCTGTATTGCATCTCCTCCTCACAAAGCTTAGGGATCGTTATAGAAGAGAAGGTAGGAAAAGCATAAGAGTCAGAGGTGGTGGATGACTACAAGGAAACTGTCTTCCAGACATGCTGGGAAGCTACATATGTGAACTCACAGTGGCTGTGACAGCATGCACAAGATCAGTGCAAACTCAATCCAGCTCAAATTCTAGCAAGGAGAGGGAGGATAGCCATAAAGTCCTATCCCTAGCCAAGGAGCTACTGGAAACTGATAATTTTTCAGAAAAAGGAAAGCCAGGTTTCTTTAAGACTTCTGTCCATGGTAAAACAACCACACACCAAGAAAGGGCTACACAGCCAAAAATATATAAGCAGCACAAATTGAACTTGATTCATGTTTATAAAAAATAAGAAAAAGAGGACATAAAACTGAATAGGTAGGATAAATGGTGGATATGTGAGGAGTTGGGAAAGGGGTTGACTAAAATCAATGCACACTATGCAAAATTCCCGAAGAACTAGAAAAAATGTTTTAATGTACTAGACAAAAAGAAAAAAAACAAAACAAAAAACAGACAATCTAGTTGTTCATCACACTAGAGAATTCATGTTTTTTAATAAGCTTCCAAAGGGCACCCTTAACTTCCTTGTTCCTCAGACTGTAGATGATGGGGTTCAACAGGGGGGTCACAACACAGAAGAGTACAGACACCAATATGTCCATGTCCAGGGAGTAGCCTTCCATGGGTCTGTCATAGTTGAAGTTGGCTGTTCCATAAAAAACTACTACCACAGTGAGGTGTGAGGCACAGGTGGAGAAGGCCTTTCTCCTGCCCTGAGCAGAGGGAATCCTCAGGATGGCAGAGATGATGAGTATATAGGAGCCTGCAGTGAACAGGCAGGGGCTCAGGCCAATGGTGGCACTGGCCACATGGAGAACAGACTCATTGACAGAGGT
>JADRCH010010339.1:0-12092 GCA_019843965.1 Rhynchomys soricoides
TGACATACAGTGTGTGTGCGCACACACACACACACACACACACACACTCTGCTTTAGGGCATTATATTTGAGAAACTTCAGTAGTGCTATTCAAAGCAGTGTAGGGAAGTACGCTCTTAGCATTCCGAGGGTCATTTTGGTCCTTCTGGCACACTGTAAGACAATAAAGATATCTAAATAAAGTGATAGCCTTGGTCCAATTTCGAATGGCTTTAGAGAACCTTGAGTTTATCGTGTTTTAATCATGGCCCTTTAACATTTGCCAAACATATGGCTTTTCTTCCTGCCTTTCGATCTTGAGAATATTTATATTTATCTTTTGCTGTTTGAATGATCTTTGTGGGGCTGAAGATGTCGTTCATTGAAACAGCACTTGCTCAGTATGTGTAAACCCTGAGTTCATTACCCAGCATTGTGAAGATAAATGAGTTTTTTTTTCTTTATGGATTTCGCCGAGGTACGTGTGCTGAGATAACTATTTAACCAGATCCTACTTTACTTTTATGAAGGAATTCAGTTAAAAGATCATTTTATTTACTTGAAAAGAATGTTTCAAGTAAATTGGAAGAAATAGACCAGTTTAGTCACCATAATTTCATAGATTCACAGACTTAAAACTTCTAATAGGCTTCATAGAATGATTTTTTTTTTTTTAAATTATTTCCACTGAAAATTAGTGTGAATCAGAGGATTATCCAGGAACACGATAATTCGTAGAACTGAAGATTTATATAGCAGAGTTTGTGTAAAGATTATGTTCAAACTGAGTGTAACTGTTCATTTAACAATGCCTACTTAGGGGTTGCTATGTGCCACAACTGTAGGTGAGCCACAATGAAAAACAGAGACCATTTATGATGCTGGGAGTTTAGAATCCATCGGATGCTCATCCAGTGGCTGACAGAGTTGATGAGAGGAATTCAGTTCTACCTGAGTGGACCACGGGTGTGCTGGTACGTGCTGATATTCTTTGGAGTGCCAGCAAAGAAAACACTGAATTTTTTTCCCTTTGCCATATCCCACATTAAAGGGAAGCTAGGTCAGATTGTACATGTTACAATATTTAGTGCCTTGACAAAGGAAGCATAAAACCCAAAATTTTTGACTGGTTTATGTGTTGAAAGTGCAGAAAGTTTGATGTTTTGGAGGTATGGGGTTTCTCTGTGTAGCCCTGGCTGTCCTGGAACTCACTCTGTAGGCCAGGCTGGCCTCCAACTCACGGATCTGCCTGCCTCTGCCTCCCATGGTGGGATTAAAGGTGCCATCACTGCCAGGCCAGTTTGAAGCTTTGCTTGGACTTCTTTTCATTTTCTTTTCTTACATTCATAATGGATGCATAAAAACATGTCAAATTTGGACTTTGGGAAACTGCATGTTCTTATATGTTAGCCATGTTTACATACGAGACAAACTTGTAAGACTTGATCAAACATGAGACTTTAAGAAACAAACAAACAAGCAACAAAACCAGCGTAGGGCTGGACAGATGGCTTAGCAATTGACAACACTTGTTGCTCTTGCAAAGGACCTGGGTTCCATTCCCAGCACCCACATGGTGGTTCATAACCGTCCATAACTGCAGCTCTCAGGAACCAATGTCACGCCCTCTTCTGACTACTATGGGCACCATTACATTCACATGGTGTGCATACATACACTCAGGCAAAACACTCATAAATAAATAAATCTTAAAAAGCAAGCAAGCAAACAAACACTCCAACCAAAAAACACCCCCCCCCCCCAAATAAAACAAAACAACCAGCCTACTTTTTTGTCTGAGATCAGTTAGGAAGTAGAGGCTATGTATGACGGCCATTTGATGAGAAATAACAAGAACCCCATAAGAGAGCTCCAAGCTTTGGAAACTCAGTCATGGTCCAGATAAAATTCTGTGCATATGGCCTTCAATTTGATCTTGAAGTGTGTTGCAACTCAGCATAGAGAAAAGAAACATTTAGAATTTTAAAATAAAATCACCCTTATTTGTAAAAGATGGTTATTACTTTGAAGCTTTTATTATTATTATGTATGAGGGCTGAAAGGAAGAAAATACAACACAGGAGCCAAATGGGTTCAACACTAGGGAGGGAATAAAAACCAAGGAAAGCTGGGCGCCCACATGGTAGAGAGCCTTGCCTCTGGAAGCCTGCCCTTCGACCTCCACCAATGTGCTGTGGTATGCGTGTCCGCCCCTCCCCGAATAAATGAATATTTTAAAATGTATTGCTTTGAAAAGAAGCAAAGCCAGGGAATTTCACAAGTTTTAAGCAATCAACAGCATCTCAAGGGTGAGTGGAAAGGCTGTTAGAAATGGGATTTTCGAAGCACAGCCCACTAAGACAGAAAGGATGCTGTGCCAGCAGGACAGCATTTAGAGCCACACAGACTAATGTGCAAATCAGCAGGCTTCCAAAGCAACAATTTACCTTTGCAAGAGAAGGAGCTAGAAAAAGAATAAATTAGCTGGCAGTGGTGGCACACGCCTTTAATCCCAGCACTTGGGAGGCAGAGGCAGGTAGATTTCTGAGTTCAAGGCCAGCCTGGTCTATAGAGTGAGTTCCAGGACAGCCAGGGCTACACAGAGAAACCCTGTCTCGAAAAACAAAAAACAAAAAACAAAACAAAAAAAGAATAAATTAGCCTAAAGGCCACAGAAGGAAGGAAATGATCATTAAAACAGATTAGTAGAATGAATAGAAAAATGACAGGAATAAAAACCAAATGCAGCCAAAAGGTTTTTTGAAAAGTCATTAACGAACCTTTAGCTCCAAGGACTAAGAAAAAGAGAAAAGATTCAAACTCCTAAAATAAAAAGCAAAAGTGGTAATAATGCTACCAATTCTGGAGAAACAAAAAGGATTATGGGAGATCAGGCATACGAGGTTAGATAAGAGATAGATTAGATGCTATGGACAACTTCCCCAAAACGTAACAGTTACCAGTTCTAAACACAAAGAAATAAACAATTGACTAGACCTGTAAGTAACTATGTAACTATGCAAATGGGGAAAACAAAGAAAGAAAACTTCTAACCAGGCTGGGGGTGTCCAATTAGTTATACAGTACTTGCCTAGAATACATAAGGACCGGAGATCAATCTCTCTCTCTCCTTTGCTCCCTTGCTCCCTCCCTCGCTCCCTCCCTTGCTCCCTTTATCCCTCCCTTCCTCCCCTCTCCCCCTGTGTGTGTGTGTGTGTGTGTCTCCATCTCTCTGTCACACACACACACAAATGAAGTGGGTTGGGGTTGCAGCTGATGACCAGCGTTTGGGAAGTAGGCAAGATGGGAAATTTGAAACCCCTTTGGGCTTCATAGTAAGGTCCTGCTTCAAAACAAAACAAACGAAAATATCTTCTGCAAAGAACAACATTGGGCTTTATTGCTTTACTGGAGAATTCTACTTAACATTTAAACAATTAGAACTAAGGCTGGAGAGATGATTCTCTGGTTAAGAGCACTGACTGTTCTTCTAGAGGAACCAGTTTCAAATCCCAGCACCTCAATGACAGGTAACAATGATCTGTAACTCCAGTTCCTGGGATCTTACGCCCTCTTCTGGCTTCTTCGGGTACTGCACTGCACTTGGTGCACAGACACATTCAGGCAGAATAGCTGTACACATAAAATAAAAATAAATAATTACCATCAATTTTTTACTATTTTCAAAAAAAACTGAAGAGGAAGGAAAACTTTTTAACTTAACCTACAAAGCTAGCATTATGTTGAATTTAAGTCAAAAACACTATGAGAAAGTTACAGACAACTACCCTTTAAGAACACTGCTGCAGAAATCGCCAAGAAAATATTAACAAACTAGGCTGACCATCAAACTACATGAGGTGTATTGTGGCCAAATGGCATTTATTGATGAGATACAAGTCTTGAGCCTATAAAAACCAATAAATTATGGTAATATAATACAAAACAGAATTAAAATGCTCAGGATTATTCTACTGTTGCAGAAAAACAAAACAAACAAAAAACAAACAAACAGAAAAAAACAAAACAAGAGACAGAATTCAATGCCCTTACTCGATGTAAACCCTCAGCAAAGAGTGGAAGGACCCTAGTTCCACTCAATAGAAGTCATACAGGAAAACCCACAAGTATCATGCTTGAAATAGTGAATTGCTTTCCTCTCTAATCAGCATAAGATAAGGATATCTGGCATTGTCATTTCTCTTTATTACGAGGAACTGGAAGAAATTCAAGAGAAGACCCTGGGGAGAAAACTCAGTGGGTGCCTGGAAAGTGTGAGACCAGATTTCAGATTCACAGCACCCATACAAATACCTGACACAACTGTCCCTGATTCCTGTGCTTGGGACAGACACAGACAGGGGAACTCTCTGTAGCAAACTGGCTAGCTGTCTTTCAAGTGAGAACTCTGACCTCAGGATGTGAGGTGGAGAGCAACCAAGAAAGAAAACAAAAGTTATTTAAGACACAATGGGAACACACTCATGTTCACGGCCCAGAAAACCTTTTATTTTTAAGAGATCCATACTGTCCAAAGTTTTCTACAAATTCAAAACAGTCTATCTACCAAAACCTCCACCATGCTTTCTTGGAAACACAGAGCAAGGAATCTCAAAACTCATATGAAATAAAAAAATTTAAATAAAAAGATCGCCATGGACATACTTCTGAGTGTGTTGATTAGAACATTTCTGGAAAAGTCTGACTGATGGTCAGAGCCATTCTGAGGCAGTGTTCTGGAGTGAATAAAAATTGAGTGCAATCGCTCATGTCTCTACTTCCTGACAGTGGATGTCACGTGACCAGCTTGAGGTCCGCTGTCATGCGTTTGCTGCTGTTCCTGCCACCAAACTGTGGGCTGGAATCAACCCTTCTTTCTTAAGTTGTGGGTTTGTTTGTTGTTTTGTCTTGTATTTTGTCCCAGCAATGAGAAAATACAAACCTTATAAAAAAGATGGCTCAAGCTAGCTTAGATCCTCTTGCCCCCTGTCCTTGTTGTGTGAGAACATGCTATTTGTCCCCTCTGGAGTACACGGAGATGACGTATCACCTTGGAAGCAAACAGCAGCCTGCTTCCACATCTTTTGCCACTTACATCATTTTTTTTTCCCCAGCTACCCTTGAACTCAGAAATCCGCCTGCCTCTGCCTCCCAAGTGCTGGGATTAAAGGCGTGCGCCACCACTGCCCGGCCCAATTTTTTCATTCTTGACTGTGAGGATGATGAAGTTAAGCCTTTCATATTTCTTCTCCTCCCAGCTTTGTACTTTGACATCACCATGAGAGTGTGAAGCCAGCTGATTGGACAGTCAGCAAATGTTACAGACAGATCTTTTCATCCCTGGAGAAATGATTGCTGGATGCCATAAATTCTCATCCAAAGAAAATTGTCTCTTTCCCCTTCTATAGCCTCATAGTGTAACAATAAACATGGGAAGAGTGAACAAGATGGCTCCGCAGGTAAAGGTGCTGGCCACCGTGTCTGAGGACTGGAGTTTGAGCCTTAGATTCCACGTGATGGAGGGAGATAACCGGATGCCCGAAAGTTGTCCTCAGATCTTCACGAACCCAGCATGTGCACCTGCCAGCATGTGCACATGCACGTGTGTGCAATACACTCACAATAAACACATGTAAACGCTTTAAAAAGATGTTTTTATGTGAGTGAAAACACACAAAACAAAAGCAAATGTGGAAGGCCGACGGAGGACAGGCGCGCATGCGCCCAAAGCAATCGAGAGAGCTTTGGTTACACTCTTCTGCTGTTTGCTTTATTTCCAAACAGACGTTTTTCTTTATAACAGCCCTGGCTGTCCCAGAACTCTATAGACCAGGCTGGCCAGGAACTCAGAGTGATCCACGTGCCTCTGCCTCCTGACTGCTGGGATCAAAGGTGAGAGCCACCATAGCTGGTATTTTGGTTACACTCTTAACTGTTCATTGAGTGCAACACAACAAATTTGTAGAACATTTTATCATCGGGTTTGTAATACATTCACAACCTTAAAAGCCTATCAAGATTTAAGACCTTTTCAATTTTAACGAATTCTAAAATTCTGTGTCTTCTGGATCATACCAGTGGCACTAACAGTATGTGTCTCAGGTTGGCCCATGAGACAGGTTTTCTCTAGGTAGCCCTAACTGTCCTAGAACTCAGAGATCAAGGCCTCTGCCTTTTGAGAGCTGGAGATGTACCACCAAGCCCAATTTATATTTTCATTCCAAATTGAATACATTTCAAGCAACAAAGTCCTGCTTGATTGTCAGAAGTGTCCATGAAATTGGTCTACTCAACAATCTGTGCTGTAGATTTATATTTGACTTATTGCATTATTTTTCATTGTCAGATAATTATGTATACTTTGGATTCCTGGATAATACAAGTTTGTTATTCATTTTTAATTACCAGTAACTTTTTTTGGCATTTGGATATTTTCAAATGTTGTTGATTTAGTTTTGTCCTTTGTCCATCCCTTGGTCTCCTGTGTTGGCTGACCACAGACTTATCTTCTTTCCTAAATTGGTTCCCAGGTCTCATTCTCTTTGGTCTCTTATTTCTACTTTGTCTGGCATTTTCTTCTTTTCATTTTTATTTTATCAAGTCCTTCCAGAATGTTTCTCCTTGAGTTTGTAGTATCTTTTTCTTCTGTGCTTTGGCCCCGTGAGAGTTTCCAATCTGTGATTGGAAATGGACTTGTGTACTTTCCTGTGTAACTGTATATGGGCTGTCCCCTCCCCCCCTAGCCACTACCCCACCGTACTTCTGCAATATGAAGCAGTCTGGTTTATTCTTACTGGATTTTGTATGGCTTTGCTTCCCTCTGCAGCATCTCCCTCTGTGAGTATGCTTTTGCTAAATTATACAGTATTTTTTATTCTGGTCAAGAGAACATTCTGGCCCTGCTTTAAATATGGTAATTATGGCTCTGTGAAGGTCTTCCTGGAGAATTTGCACCAAATCTTCTCTTTTGTGTGCATGAATCCTTCCTCTGGCTTTGTGTTCCCATCCTTTCTGTCTGGAAGAGCTCAAAGAACAAGTGGCATTAGACTTGGATCCATGAGAAAGTACTTCTTATATCTGCACACAATTCAAACTTGGGTTCTTCTGCCATCTTGATTTATCTTTCAAGGTTATAAATAAAAAAAAAATAACTGGTGACCTTGAAAATAAGATTTCTAAAAAGTTCACTTTATATACTGTTATTTTTGCTTTAATGGTCTATATAATTTGGGCATTTCAGTCACCATGTATTTCATTACAGGATTTCTATGAATTTGCCATACCCTTCTTTCAAATTCACAACTAGAAAGAAATGCTTGTTTCAAAAGTGGGAAAAGAGCATTTCCATTTGTTTTATTTTTAAATTGGCTTAATTAAAATCTTTCTCTCTCTCTCTCTCTCTCTCTCTCTCTCTCTCTCTCTCTGTCTCTCTCTGAAACAATGACTTGCTCTATAGTCTTGGCTGACCTCCTACTTGCTATGTGCCCCAGTTGGCCTTAAATTCTTGGCAGAGTGGGTCTTAAATTCTTGGCAATCCTCCTGCCTCACTCAGTCTTCTGAATACTAGGATTACAGGTGTCTACTACTGTGCCCCATAAATAAACATAAACATATTAATTAAAAAGCAAAAATATCAATGGGGCACAGTATTACAATCCAATACATGTTATGGTGCCTAATAATAAAAACAGAGCAGTTAGCATTTTCATCTCCTCAAACACTACTTCTGCAAATCAGCTGCCTTCAAGGTCTCTTCTATTTATTTTAAATGCGTAATTAGTTGTTGTAGACCATGATACCTTGTGTGCTATAGACCAATCAAACCAATTCTCTTCACATAAGTCTATTTCCATCCTCTTTATTTAAACAGTCACCCTTTAAATATAATTACACTTTAAGAAGCCTTATTTCTTATCATGGTGTAAATATTACACTTTTATAAGTTTCTGAAGAAAGAGAATAAAATGTGCTTTGTTTGTAAGATGATATGTCTGTGAGCCTAACCCCCATTAGGGATTGTTGGGTCGGTAAGTAGAGTGCTCTGAGAGAGAATGAGCAAGAGAGCAGAGTCTCCAAGATTTGTTTCTTTGATTTTGTAACTGAAATGAACCCAGTGAATTTAGGAAGCAATAGGCTTTAAATAGCAACATGCAACACTTTTTTTTCTTTAAATTTGGTTGTGTGGCGGGTGAAATTTCAAGATGGCACATATTTGTCTGTTTGGGTAGCTGTAACAAATTGCCATGGACTTACTGGCTTACATAAACACTTGTTAGTATTTTGTTATCTGGAAGTCCAAGATCAGGGGACCAACCCAAGGGAGTTCTGCTGTGGACCGCTAACTTTTCAGTGTACTCTGGAAAGGAGAGTGAGAGAGCACTCCTGGCTCTCTAGGATAAGACTCTAATCCCTTCTGAAGAACTCTAAGTTGGAGAGCAGAAGACCCGAGTTAAATTTTCAGATCCCCTTGGAGGAAACACACACACACACACACACACACACACACACACACACACACACATCTTAAAATAACCAAAACCCAAACCGAATGAACTCTAAGATCATGCCTGGATCACTTCCCAAAGACCTACCTCTTCAACATTAGTTGGGGCAAAGGAGAACAACCATCCAGTCTGTTGCTAGTACTCACATGTCCTGCCCTTGGTAACAGTCTTTACCAATCTATTCAGGCAAGCACCAATCCAGCACTGCTGAGAAGGGTTTGTATGCATCACTTCCCAAATAAATTAAAATGAGAGACATTATCAAGACAGGTCCGACCTAGTGACACAGCTGTTTACATCTGGTCTAGGTGTCAGAGACAAGAGGAGTTTGAATTCTAGAGTGCTGGTCAGCCCCAGAGAGAGTCTTGCTGGGTGTGAGCGTGGAAGGGGCTCAGGGGCGAGGGAGCAGCCAGCAAGGGAATGGATCCCAGACCCCATAGCCTCAAAGTAATGAATTCGTTTTGTTGTCAGTGTTTTTTGAGACATGTTTTCTCTAGGTAGCCCTAATTGTCCTGGAACTAGCTCTATAGTCTAGGCTGGACTTGAACTCAGATCTGTCTCTGCCTTCTGAGAGCTGGGATTAAAGACATGAGCCACCAAGAGCATCTTATATTTTCTTTCCAAATTGACTACTACTTGTTATAAGTTTATCTCTATAAAAATCTGTGATCTGAGAAACAAATGGTTTTGCTATTGCTTTTATTTATTTTTACTATTTATTTAGGGTTTGAATTCCAATTAGATTTTCCTACTTTAAATATATGCTTTATCATTGATCAAATCTCTCACGTATAGTTTCACTATCAAAATGTAGAATGCACCTACTTATTCTTTGACTCAAATATCAAACTTCTAGGAATTAACTCTAACTTGTGTATATAGAGATAAGTACATATAATAAAATATGCTTTTTACATGTTCAAGCATCATTGTACATAACATTAAAATGCTGGAACATTCTAAATAACTACAAAGTTGTAATACATCTGTGTAACTTAACTTCCCTTCTTTCTTTGCAGCATTTAAGTACAATTCTGATATCAAAATCTTTTCAGTCTCTTTAAAGAAGATGACATTCCCAGGATGTTGTCAGAAAGCCCTTAAACCAAGAAGGTAAGAAATCCAGGTCCGAAGCACCCAAGATTCAGTGTCTTGTTGCTTCGTGTGTCCTGTGGTGCAATGACTTTGCAGGACTTTGTCCTGACATATGACTTTGAAGAAAGAACGCACTAGGAAGGATAAGGAGGAGGGCTGTAGCTTTTAGTATAATTTTGGATTGTACTGTGTTAAAATGTTTGTTTTTAGAAACTGAGGTGCCGATTGGCTTTTCATGAAAACATGCGTGCGTGCACACACACACACACACACACACACACACAAACACATTTTTGGTTTAGGAGTAGAATTTTCACATGTTTGAAATGGCTTCAAATGTACGTTTGCCATTTGCCATTTTATATCACATACTTATGTGAACCAACAACCCCTACGCTGATGATTATAAATCAAAATATCCAGCCAACATTTAATTATATATGTAAAAATATACAAATGCATTCATCCGTTCAGTGTGCAAATTTATTTTCCCTTTTAATAAATGGTGAAATTATACTATATTCTACAAAGTCATTTGAAAATACAGACTTATTTATTATCAGTGAATGTTTGTCTTTTTTCCCCCTTGATCTGATCATTTGTTACTCTTAAAGATTTATTTTTTGACTCAGAAACTCTCAGGGCAGATGGCTTACATCTTTTGGTGACCCATTCCTGGCATTTTTCTTTGGCTTTCTTCTTTCTCTTCACCAAAATTTAAGCATTTTCAATAGCCCCCCTCTGTTGAGGTGTTGTATTTTATTGTCTATTGTAATGTTAACTGCGGCCCCTAAGACATGGAGTCTGCAATTACCCCCCCCCCCCCCCGTGACCATGCCCACAAGTTAATTTTGATTGGTGAATAAAGATGTTGAGAGCCAAACTGGGCACAAGAGACATAGGTGGAGTTTATAGTTCACAGGCTTGGGAGGAGAGGACCATGAGGAAGAAGAAGATGCGGGAGAGGAGGAAGAAGAAGCTGCCATGGGTAAAGGGTCAAGAAAATGTGACACTGCCCAATTAAAGCTAAGAGCATCCCAGATGGAACATAGTAAATAGTAAAATATAACTCAGGATTACTGATAGGAAAGTAGATTCTAACCGCATGGAGGGTAGGCAGCTGCCCCTGCTATTGTGCTGTTTAGGCCTTTTTTGTAAACATAAAGGTTGTGAGTGAGTCTTTCATCTGGGAACGCAATAACCAAAGACAGAGTACAAACTCTGGGGCAGGATTTCATTATTTACTGCACTTCTCCTTATTGTTCTTAGTGTGTTCTTTCTTCAAAGTCATATGTCAGCATTTGTATCACAGGACACATGAAGCAACAAGACACTGAATCTTGGATGCTTTGGACCTGGATTTCTTACCTTCTTGGTTTAAGGGCTTTCTGACAACATCTTGGGAATGTCATCTTCTTTAGAGAAAAGGTTTGTATTCTGTTGGCTCTTTTGGTCCCCAACCACCAAGACACAGCAGTATCTGTCAGTTCAGGAATATGCTTAATCTCCACCTCCTACCCCATCCCATAAACAACCTGAGAATATTCAGATTGGCATCCACAATGCATCTACGAACAGACTTTTGCTTCCTCGCTCCAGTTTTCATTGGTCTATAACAGGAAGGCCTCTTACTCAACAGCAGGTCCACACTGCCGTAGGTAAAGGTGCCTTGCTCCATGAGATAAATGAGTTTGTCATTCCCACTATGGATTTGGACCAAACAACCATTCCAGTCTTCACCCAGAGCATCTTTAGCTACTTTTGTAGTTGTGTACTCTTCATAGAAACTACAAAGCTTGCATTCATTGCCCACTTTAGTGAGTTTCCAATAGCCATTAGCTAGGAAGGAGATATTCAGCCTCACCTCCGTATAACCAACCTCTTAGGAGACATCATGAAAAGAAGTGTTTGGTTTTTCTCATCTTTATGTCCTATGCTTTTTGGCTGCTGTTGTTTAGCTTCTTGTTAACTGAAGTGGTTTTGTGCGTAAAAGACAATTTATCTTACCAACAGCCTCATATTTATTTATTTATTATTTATTTTTTTATTATTTATTTTTGTTGTTGTTTTGGGAGACTAGGTCTCATTATATACGTTATATAGCCCTAGTTGGTCTGGAACTTGCTTTGTACATCAGGCTGGCCTTGAACTCAGTTATATGCCTGCCTCTGCTTCCCTGCCTTCCTTGTGATGGGATTAAGGGCATGCACCTCCAGGCCTGGTCAGTTTTATAGCTAAGTAATATTCTCTTGTACATAAATATAGACCATACTTTCTTTATTCATCCATGTATCTATTGATGGGCATCTAAATTGCTTCTACAGCTTGGCCATTATCAGTTATAGAAACTGGGAGTTTCACAGATGTCTCCTAGATATTGACTTGCTTCCTTTGGATACATTCTTAGCAGAGTTGTGATCAAGTGGTAGCTTTGATTTCCAGGTTTGCTAAGGAACCTCCATACTGGTTTCCAAAATGGCTGTACCAATGTATGGTCCCATCCTCAGCACATAA
>JADRCH010010340.1:0-18917 GCA_019843965.1 Rhynchomys soricoides
GAGAGAGAGAGAGAGAGAGAGAGAGAGAGAGAGAGAGAGAGAGAGAGTTAGTTCAATAGGTACCTTCTGGTTCTCGGGGAGTAAGCAGCTGATATTATGAAGGAAATCATTAAAAGCAAAATATCCAGATCTTAGCAGGCATCTGGGGAACCTGGCTGTTTCCCTGAGGATCTGTGACTCCAGGCTGGCTCCTTCAATACCCTTTATGAGTTACATAAGAGCCTCTTTACTTGGTATTACTATTCGGATTCCCGGGCTCCTTACGTTGACTTTACTATCTATCCCCCTTGAGTCTTCAAGGGTCTATAAATGTACGGAGATGCTCAAGGGTAGGACCTACTTTTACATTTGCCCTGGTACTGGACCTCCAGTTCCGGCTGCTCTTTACATCTGGCCTTAAGGAGAGCACATTCGTTGCGGTAGGTTTTCCCATCCAGCCCACACACTGGACCCTTCCAGGTGATGTTGGAACAGTCTGGGGCACAGACACAGCGGGGTTTATTCTTCTTGTTCATTCGGCACTTTTTTCCAGGTCCACAGTCCACGTTCTCACAAGTTTCTAGGAGTTAGAAAGAGGCACACATTCAAACCAAGGCCAGGCAGTTGGAGGGTCAGACGGGGGTGGGGTGGGGTGGACTGGTGGTCTCAGATGTCTTGCGCAATCATGCATCAAGATGCATGGCCCCAGTCTCCTGGAAGGGATATGGGGGTTGGGAACCTCAGGCCAAGTCCTGAATCCAAATTCTCTCAAAGACCACACTGGTTGGTCGCTTTCATTACCATTCTCGGCTAAGAAGCCTGAGGACTGACCTCTTCGACCTTGTTTTGCCTCCAGCGCAAGCCGGGCCGGATTCCACCTAGCTAACTCCACCCGGGGTAAAATTTTAAAAAAAAATGGAGAAACTGAACAAAACTCTGCCAGCCCTAAGCCTCAGCCAGACAGTAGGAACGCTGAGGGCAAGACGCCCTCTACTGAGGGCCTGCCGCCTAGGGGAGAGGAGGCCCACCTTTACAAGGGATGCAGTTGGGGGCGCCCCCGTTGAAAATCATCCACTTGAAGAGAGTATTGTCGTTCACATCTTCCTCGGTCCACGAGGTGCTCAGCCGGCCCGTGCTGCAACACTCTTCCTTGCTCAGTTCTGTCTTATACAGGACCTGGCAGCGGCCGTTCTTTGCTTGGCGGAGCCAGCAATTCCCAGCTGTGAAGAGACAGGGATCAGGAGGTGACTGAGCAAGCCATAGGGTAATGGGAAGGAAGGCTGCTAGGGCCGGGCAAAGAGGCCTGGTGGGGTTGGGGAGCAAGCGATGGGGGGGTGGGTGGGAGAGGAGGAGAGGTGGGGAGAGGGAAAGGGAGAGAGAGAGAGAGAGATTGAGAGAGAGAGAGAGAGAGAGAGAGAGAGTTCCAAAGGGGAGAGTGGGGAAAGACCCGTCACTGAGGTGGGAGGTGGGCTAGAGCAGCCACCGCTGCGCCCCAGCCATATCAATGTCAGTTACCAGTGACCCAGACACAACACGTGCAGCTTGCATTGACTTTTACTAGACTGTTTACTTTTATTCGTCCCATTTCATAACCTGCAGCGACTGGAAGAACAGATTAAAGAACCTGACAAAAACAGGATGCGACGGATGTTTTTACATGTTGGTTTCATGTAGGCGGTAAGAGAATTATTTGTGACAGGGTTTAAGAAAGTAAGAGAGGGGAAATGTGCAAGAGAGGGAAGGAGGGAGCGAAGGAGGGGGGTAGGGAGAATGAATTTGAATCTGCAGGAACAGACCAAGCAAAAAGACATTTGTGAAAAATGAAAGCAAAAAAAAAAAAAAAAAAAAAAAAGCAGTCGGGCCCAGCCTGGATCTGCCCTGAGCGGCCTCGAGGCGCAGCCCGCCCGACGGGCCCGTTTTGCAATCCGCCAGCCCGGAGCACGCCCGCAGCCACCGCGGTCTTTCGAAATCTCCGAGGGCTGCTTTCCCTGGCGCCCACATCCCGGCACCCAGGCAGCGCTCCTATCAGAAAGGCGGGTTGCCCAGCCTAGTGTCGGGCAGACGGCTAGGGCCGGTGCCCGGGAGGGCAGCTTACAACACACAAAACCTTACCGCTCCAACAGGCAACGCAGCAGTGTTATAACCGGGAGGCGTCTAACCGGCCACACATACCTACCTCATGTCTACCAAGAACCTCTTTACAGATAGTTTCTCCCCCTGTCCCCTTTTATGTGTTCGGACTTTGGGCAAGGAGACTTCTCATAAATCACCAAAGTGGCTGGAGCAATTGGAGCGCAAGCTGCGGGGTTACCACTATTAAAGAAAAAAAAAAAATCTCGCCCGGAGACTAATTGTAACAAAATAAATCCATTTTTGATTTTAGAAGATAAACTTCAGAGCTTTGCTCTTTAATACACGTCGGCGTCTAAATAGCTAGTGGGCTGCTTGTTTCAGAGAAGTTAACAGGAATGAGGCAAAGTGGAGAAAACTGTAAAGTACTTAAAACACTTCGGGCTAATAATTTGGTTTGTCTTTCTTCTTTTTTCGCGGGGCTTTGGGGGAGAGGGGGTAGAAGGAGCATCGGCTAAGCGTAAAACTACCTCCCTCTAAAAATTTCAGTACCCACATTTCCAAGTTTGGGCAAAGTTTCTGAAACCACGTCCCCCAGCCACCCAAGAAAATTCGGTATCTCCCATCCCCCACCCAGTCATTTTTTTTTTTTTTAAAAAAGTCACCAAAAGATATGGAAGGAAGATGGGTAGATTGCTAGTAGGTCGACTGTAATCTCCAGGCTACCGATGCTCGCCCTTCTCCGGAGCCAGCAAGGAGAGATAACATCTAAAGTCATTAGGACCAGAACTTGGAGCATCTACCCCTAACTACTGAGGCTCCAGCTCCCCCACTCAAGCCCTTTCCTTTTTGAGGATAACCTGGCTCTAAACTCCGCTCTCTATCCTAAAGTGTCACTGCCTTCAGTCTTTTGCTCCCGTTCCTTTCTACAAGAGTAGCCGGGTGCTTCCAACATCTTCTGAGAGCAGCGTCCGTCAGAACAGACCAAGTGGAGACGACCGAAAAGTAGAACCCCTGCCCCAGCCGAGCCTCCCTCCGGGCGCATCCCCTCCACTCACCCTGGGCGCTGCGGTCCTCCATGAACTGGCATAGTAGCAGCAGCAGGAGGCAGAGCCCGCCGGGCTGGTGCCTGGCGCAGACCATCCTGGGGCAGGCGCGGGGTGAGGAGCGCGGCGGCGGGTGGCTTGGGCGAGCGGCGCGCGTCGCAGAGGCGAGCGGCGGAGGGCGCAGCGATCCCGGCGCAGCCCCGCGCTCGCCACCGGCCGCCCGCGCGATTCAATGGACGTCAGAAGCCGGGCGCAGCCGCGCTTTAAATCTAGACGGGGGTCTCCGAGGTTTGCGGTGGGCGGTCTCCCAGTGTGTGGGGCTGTGGGAGGGCGGCAGCGACCGAGGGTGTGCCGGCTCTTTGGGGGTGGGGAGCTTTTAAAAGTTCAGTGTGAATCAGGTGACATTTCCCACCTTCTGGAAACCCTTCCCAATTATCTGTCGGAGGTGCCCGAAATCAAAGCGGCAGGAGGGGAATCGCCGAGTTCTTATTTGCGTAGGAGCGGGAGGGGAGGGGGAAGGAGGCAGGGGCGGGGGCTGGGGGGCGACGCGTCGGGGGGGGGGGAGGAACCTCCACTTCGGTCCTGCACGCCGCCGCTCGGAGCCGGCGCGCCCGGGGTGGCTTGCGAGAGTGTGTGTGTGTGTGTGTGTGTATGTGTGTGCGCGCGGGCGCGCGCGCGTGTGTGCGTGTGCGCGTTTGAGTGAGGGCGCTGGAGGAGGCGGCCGGCGGAGCTAGGGGACCCGTGGGAGTGGGTCCCCAGCACCTCTGCTCCAGGGCTCCGGAGAGACTTCTGCAACACGCCCGCAGGATCTGCTGAAACGCCCCGGAGAGCAGTTTCAGGATCCTTCCCGCAGAGCCTTGGCGGGGTCCCGGAGACGTTTTGTGTCCCGGAGACGTTTTGTGTCCCGAGGTCTCTTGCGTGTCTTACTTTGCGGCCACCCTGCCGGCTCCCTCTCCCCCCTCCCCCGCCTCCCACTCCCCCAGCCTGGAGTAGGTGGCTAAGAACCCCGATCCCGGGCATCTTCCGCCCCGGGCCGAGAGCCACGGAGACGCGGCCCTCGGTCTCCCCAAGTCAGGAGCAAACAAAAATGTTTAACACCTCCTAGTCGGCCGCCCCCGGCAGTCTCGCCCTCTCCCTTTCTTTTCTCCCCTTTCACTTCGTCGCGTCTGGAGTCGCAGCCCCGAGCGGGGGCGCCGACGTAGGCGGTCTGCCCCCCTCCTTCCCCCTCTCTGAGACGCCCCAGTTTCTGTCCCTAGTCTCTCTCTCTCTCTCTCTCTCTCTCTCTCTCTCTCTCTCTCTCATATTAAAAAAAAAAAAAAGATTGCACCATGATAATGAACTTCTGCAGCCTCAGTTTATTGAGTGCAATGCCTGGCATTCTTCGCCGAAAGTTGGCGGGTCTTCTCATTTTCTGGCACGGCTGAATGAAACTGAGGAGGCGATATTTCCTTTTATATAAAACGATTACTTCACGGAAAATGCTATATTGTTTATTTCAAAGCTGCCTTTTAAATTTCTATCCTTTTCCCTTCTGAAGCCCGAACGACAACAAACAGCGAACTATGCAGACAAAATTCTTGGACATTCCCCGGTCATTGGGATTTGCTCTACGGATTTCAAATTCGCCCTTCTTCTCTACCCCCGCCCTAGCGCCCCCCCCAAGGTCCTCCTCTCATCCTCCCACCCCCATCTTCCACCACCCTCCTCCCACCCCCTCCACAACTGCAAATAACTCAGTGATAACAGATTTTTTTCCACCAACTGCAGGAGATAGTGCTAATCTTTTAATAAAAGGTCCCATTACAATGGGATCTGTCTGGACAGACTATAATAGATCCCGAAATACAGCCGTGCTAATATTAGAAGACAGTTGTTTGGGTGCCTCTCAGACGGGCCCAAGCCCCCCTTTGAAAGTGGGCATGAATCACAAAGCCCCGCGGCCGCCGCACCTGCACCGCGCGCATTCGGTGCAGCAGGCTGGTAAAAACGGGTGACCTCGCCGCCGCTTTTCGCTTTATAATTACAGTCATAAGGACCGGAGCGGAGGGGAGGGGAGCGGGTGACCCGGGAGAGCCGGCTTTTGGCTCACTTTAGACGGCTTTGGGGCTCCACATCCTTCTTAATCTTTCCAGATTCATTTTGTCTGTTTCTGTCTGTCTGCCTGTTTGTCTGTCTCCTTCCTCTTCAGGCTTTTCTCTCCCTCCTCCCTCCTCCCACTCCCCTCATCTCTTTTTCCCAGCCCTTCCCGGCTTCGGTCTCCCCCTCCCTCTCCCCGGACTCTGCCCATACTCTCCCTCCCCTTTCCTCGCTTCCTTTTCTCTTCCCTCCAACGCATTAATGTGGAGTTGTTTAGTGCCCTCTAATGGTAGGCGACATTAACAATTAATAGCAAACTGTCCCCCTTGCAGGAGCTGCCACTTAAAGGCAGAATTTCAAAGTTCTTCTTTACTCAGAGATACTTACACTGTGTTGCACTACAGGGAAAGCTTGTTTATTCCCCTTCATATGTCCCCATCCCTTATTCCAGGGGGAAAATTTACTTAAAGGAGAGCTAACAATTACTGTTACTTTAGTTCTCCCCCCTTCCCCCCTGTACGCCCCCCATACGCTTCCCCCCCCCACCCCCGCCAGCAAAGCACCCAGCTTTTGTTTTGGCTAATTTTTTTTTAATAACAAACGGTTTATCTGGAGTTGGAAAGTAAGCAGTTTACGTGCACATAAGATCTTAGGTGGTAGACTATGGCTACCAATGGCCACTAGAATGTCTTTAGGATCGGAATATAACTGCAGACAGTTATATTTCTTTCTAGTTTAAACACATCTTTTGGGTTCAAGTCATCAAGTAGCCTTTGGAAGTTGAAAGGATTTTCTTAAACGTTTCAAAATTGGAACCATATAAGATGTTCAAATCATACTTATGCCTACCTGTAGATGAGGACATTTTATAAATAAAGGTTATTTATTCTTTTAAATTATGTATGTATGTGTGAGTGGAGGTTTCCAAGAAGTCCAGAAGATGGACCACGGGATGGGTTCTGGGGACTAGGTCAGGTCCTCTGCAAGAGCTGTACGTGTTCTGAGCCTTCTTAACCCCTTAGGTATACCCAGCATCCTGTACGAGGTCACTTTGCCTAGACTAGCATTGGACTGTTGTGTAACAGTGAGGACTGAAACACTCCTCCTACAGGAAATTCCTTATGCAGGAAGGCAAGT
Source organism: Rhynchomys soricoides (assembly GCA_019843965.1). Classification (NCBI taxonomy): domain Eukaryota; kingdom Metazoa; phylum Chordata; class Mammalia; order Rodentia; family Muridae; genus Rhynchomys; species Rhynchomys soricoides. The sequence continues at coordinate 6,309 of JADRCH010010340.1, forward strand.
AATTCAAAATAGCTTCAGGAAGTCCCCGAAACTGACCAGATTCACTAGGCTCCTTCTTTCCAAGTTAACAGTAAACACTGAGAATCTAAAGGAAGATGAGCTATGAAGACTGCAAAGAAGACTCTGAGACAAGACCAGCTGCCTGGGAAAAGCAGAAACCAGCCAAGCTGCCTGGAAGAGGTTTAGACCAGAATCACTTTGAAAGGACACTCTGGAACCTGTTGAAATGCCTGCGGGTTGTGAAGTGTGCTACAGATTTCCCAGCTTTGGTGAACTGTCACCCATACTGGGGTGGGCCACGGTGATGCAGCTGTCTTTGAGTCATTTATGCTCTTAACCCCAATAAAACACATTGATTCACCAGGTTGGACTTTGGTGTTATTTGTGCTTTGTTCTGTCATGGGATCTCAATCTGGATTGAATAGATGTGTGTGTTGTATCTCCTTATGGAACTTTTTGTCACAAAATAAGGACTACTTTTCATATCGCCACATTCTCAGCACTTTTTGGAAATATTGTTTAAAGGACTATAATCCCCCCCCCCTTAAAAATAACAGTAAACAGTGAAAACACTGATATACCTTGCATGAGCTTATTAGATTTAAATATTCATTTATGTAAACATACATAATCCAGTGTAAAAGGATCATACAAATATATACGAATGCTACTTTTTTGGGGGGGGGGTGCTATTTTTTAGGCTAAATGGAAACTAGAAAATGATTAATTTGAGTTAAAAGCATATTTACCCAAATAAAAATATGTATAAAATAAATTTAATCCCCACACAAATTAAATGCCATGTGCATGTGTGTGTATATCTCTCTGTATGTACCATAAAAATTATGTAAATTAATTTAATTCAAGTTGTACCCACACAATTCCAAAATGAATGAGAAAAAAGTAATTTTTCTTTGTTTGCTTTTGTAGCCAAGCTTGCTATGTAGCTGAGGATGCCCTTGAACTCCTTCCCCCACCTTCTAAGTGCTGGAATGACAGGTGTGTGCCACCATATCTGGCCATTCATTTCTCTTTTTCTTATTGTCATATCAAATACTCAGAGCACCCACTTTACTAACTGCATTGATGAGTCATTTTGGCATCATGTAATCGTCTGGTTAGGTCAACACAGATAAAGTTAAAAATGCCACTATTCCATAGGCTTCCCTTGTGGCCAGAAGACCCAACACAAGATTACTTCTAGTTCCAGAGAGGGTGGCTCTGTAGGTCAGGGTTGAGGTCACTGGCAAACACAGTGTGGAAAACACAAGTGTCCGTTGCTTTTGGCCTTGTGAATAAGCAGCTTTGGTGTTTGCTTAGTGGTACAAACCCATCCTGTTTTTCAGCTGCACCTTGGATAGTATTGATCTGTTTGGGAGAATGTCTGCTCCGAATTTACCCAGATCGGTCACCAGGACTCTTGTCATCCCGGGTGGCTTTCTGGTCACAACTGAGGAAACGAGTCCCATGTCAATGCCAGCTCCATACTGGTTTCCTGTGGGCATCTGGGGATCCATCCAGTTTCTGTGGTGTCATACAGTACCACACACCTGTTCAGTGACATCACAGCAAAACAGCTGCAGCCTCTTTTATTGTTTTGTCTTTTATAATATCGAATATTGGCTTGGTTGATATCTAAATGTCAAAGGCAAATTTTAAAATACAACAACAAAAAAAAAAAAAAAAAAAGAGAAAAGAAAAGAAAAAAAATGCCACTTTTCACTTTCGTTGTATGCCTTCAAGTTTGACTGATATTTTTTTTCCTTTCTGCTTTGCCAAAAAGTAAATGTAAATTATGAGAAACACAATAGAACCACTTTGTAACCGAATTTCTGGGCACCACACAAAAAAAGACTACTGTTCTCTGATTTTCCCCCCAGCTTCAAAAGCTATCTTTCTTCTGAAGTTTATAAATTTAAAATATTAGCCTTTAACAAATGATTTAAGCCAGCTTCTATGATGGCTATTAAACTCATACTTGAACGACCTGGTTTAATGTCAGTCCCTAGAGCAGACCATAGGAGAGATGAGATTGAGTGCAGAGCACGTGGAAGCTGTAACCTGGTGGATTTCCTTTGGTGTTTGGAAAGTCAAACTTGTCTTGAATCAGATTTTGTCCTTCTAAATATAAAGACAGCTGGTGCACGGGTAGTTTTTGAAATGGTGCAATTTCATAGGCGAGAATGAGCATTTTGAGGGGGTGGGGCGGAGCGGAAGCTCTGCATTGGCTGAGTTGTTGTGACCCTAAAATGTGAAGAAATGTGGTCCCAGTCAAACAGTGTTCGTACAGGATATGAAAAACCACTGAGGTTTAGAAAAAGTATTATAAAATATGTCTTTAAATAACGCACTAAGGTAATAATTAGTTGGTTGTTTTATACAGTGTGTCAATCAGACACAGTCTACTCTTCTTTGGAGTACATTTTTTCTGGATAACTTTGCACGTGCATGTGCACGTGTGTGTGTGTGTGTGTGTGTGTGTGTGTGTGTGTGTGTAGCTTTGTTTCCCCCTTCATTTTAGAACTACTTCATTTTTTTTTAGAAGTCAGCTAAGATTTGGGAAACATAGGCACTTAAACTAATCACTATCAGCATATTCAGCTCAGTGTAGTTAAGTCATTAAGGCAAACCATTCAAATTCTTCCCCAGGATAGGAATATTATGTGGGATTAATAGGAAGTTCTACATGTTTCAGGCCACTTGGATAAGATGAGGAACTCAGAAACTTGAGTGTGACTGAAAATGTCAGCCTGTGAGCTTCAGTACGTTCTGTCCCAATTCCATGTATACATTCCACATCATGAAAAGCATGAGGAGAACAAACCCAGTATTTGCTGTTTTGTTTCCCACATTAGGTTCAAAACAATGCATGGATCAAAGCGAGAGCCTCCTTCCTGGATGATTCATTGGCTAAAAGTGAGTTGGTATGTCATAGTCATGTTCTTATAGTTTGATTTCTGATACCTCATTTTGACTTTCCATTAAGCAGCAAGCAATGGCTTGCGGACTGAAATAATTGGCTCTTTTCTAAGGGCTTCCTGTTGATTATTGGAGGTAGGAGTTAGTGTGGTTGTTTGGTCATCTGTGATGTTGTAACTTTCATTAAGAAAAAAAAAAAAAAAACCAACTCTCCTGGCATGAATCTTATCTGTGTTGTGATGTATACTTCATTCAAGAAGAAAGTATTGTTTAAGAGAGAGGCAGCGTTCAGTCTGTAGGCAGCTAGACTAACTCTGGACATCTACTGTACTATGTTGATGATTTTTGCACAGCTGTTGCTATGGTTTGATCTAACACATTTAGGAACTTAACTCCAAAAGTAGTGGGAGGTAAGGATCTTGGGAGGTGTGGCCATGAGGACTATGACCTCACGAATGGGATTACAGCTTTTATCAAGGGGCTTAAAGGAAGGAATCTGTCCCCTTACCTCTCCGTACTTCATTCCATGTGAAGCTGCAGCAGCAAGGCCTTCTTCTGGAAGCAGGGAGAAGCCTTAACAGCTATGGAATCTGCTGATGCTTAATATTAGGACAAAACAAAACTGCAAAACAGTGACCAATACATTGCTATCGCTTATAAATGACCTAATATAAGGCGCGTTGTATAGTAACAGGACAGGATAGTCATCTTTCCATGTAGGGAACCTTATTTTGCATTGCTTTTTGCATCTTGTGGAAAAAAAAAAAAACCACATGGCCTCATCACTGAGCTCTATATCTGGTCTGTGATCTGCTCTATTGATCTATTTATTGATCCCAAGCCAGTGCCAAACTGTTGTTATTACCAGCTTTAGCAGAAGCAATGAAGTCAGAGAGTATAGTTCTACTGTTTTGTTCTTTCTTTTCAAGATCTCATTAGGTAATCTAGTTGTTTTTATATACAACTAATAAAATCTGCTTATTTCTACAAGATTTTGAGGGAGTTACGTTTGAGGTTGGGTAACAGTGGAGAGTTAGCATTTTAGCAAAGAGAAATCTTTGAAAACTAGGAACATATGATATCATATCACATGTTCTTTTCATTCACATAAAAAACAAAAATTAACATTTCTCTTAACTATAGTTTAGGGGATCCACATTGTGTTTTCTTTGTCAATGAAGAGCATATGTTGAAATCGGCCAGAGTTTTGTTAATGTTTTTTTTTTATTTTATTTTATTTTATTGTGAGCAGTATTTACTTCTGTATCTCAGAGATGCTGAACAAGTTATGGACATTTCCTTGTGCAGGCTGACACTTGTCTTCATTCTTCCAAAGGCTGATTGTCTGTGGCCACCAAAAAGAATGTACTAAGCACACTTTCCAGGAGAGCCATGCTAACTCATCAAAGTGGCTTACATGTTCTCACTGGTGTTTCCTTTAGACCATAGTCAGTCTTTTCAAGGAAAAAAAAATCACCCACTCAGTGAATGTTGAGAAAGATCCCTTATTGGCTAGTGGCGTGTTGAGTATTCTTTTCTATCATTTTTATGTAAGTAGATTCCTATTTGGGACAATCCATCATTACAGTTCGGAGAGGTGGAAACATGTAGTTTCCATTCTGCCAACATTCGGGTGGCAGTTACTGTCTGCCTTCACTCTCTCTTGGTGAGTTATGGCATCTTTTCCACTGTGGTTGCTGATTCATTGATGCTCCCTGGACTTCCCCGTGTATTTCATTTTCCATCCATCAAGAGGGTCACAACAACTGCAATATACCTTGTACTTTTGGAGCATGTATTGGTTTATTTATGTTTTTCATGTAAATGTCACATTCAAAAGTAAACAATACTTTGTATTGTTTATTCAACAGTACTATTAAATATTTAACAATGGGTTGAGGTCAAACGGTGACACAACATGTGGAAATACAGGACTGATGATGCATTAAGTGTTGAAATAAATTATTTCAACACATGGTGAGCCTTGCTAGTTTTTGAACTAGAATTGGGCTATATATACTTATATGTGTATATAAAAAACTGGTAGGCAAATTAGTTAAACTCAGTAGTGGTTAATGTATGCTTAATCTCATAGTCATTGTGTAGCAGCATAAAATGGCATAGATCAGAGGAATGTTTATTTGGTTCTCCAATACATTAGTTAAATAATGTACTGGTCTCAGTGGGATTTTCTTGCAAACAGGGTATGAAAATCAACAGGAAGCATGTGCTAATGGCTCACATGTGGGACAGATGGAAACATAGCGTAGAAGAATCATTTAGTTGAGATCATTTTGGCCTCAAGACTTCTAATCTTTGCTTTAACAGAAAACATTGTTTTGGCCAGCCAGATGACACAACCGTCACACTGTCAACATTTCCATTTTTGCCAAGGCACCAGATTTCCTGAAGAAACTGTTAGGCAGTGATTCTTCACTTTTTTATGTTTGTGGTCCCTTTGAACAGCTTTGCAATATATGGACCATCTTCCCAGAATAGTACAGAGATTAGAACACTTACACACTCAAACAAAAATTTGCATTTGTTCTGAAAGAGTTATAGACACAGAAATCTATGCATGGATATTGTATGGTTTCAGGGATCCTGGATTAAGACCCAGAATTTTGAAGGCATGAGCTTCTAATACAGGCTGTTCGTTCTGCCAGTACACTTTGTCAAGTTGCCTTCCAAGAACCCTTCAGATTTTAGAAGTTAGAATGTTCTTTCTAGTGTGTAACTTCACATATTTCGTAGTCTTACAAAATTAGTGATTGCTACCATCATGGCTCGAGTGGTGTTTTGAGTAATTCTCTCCCCTCTTACTATTTCCTGTCCATACACCAATCAATTATTTTGATCTTTAATAGTAATTGTTTCACATTGAGTGCACATTGCATGCCAGAAACATGAAGTTCTTACACCATCACTATTTCCCCTAACTGTATCTTGTAGGATATATTATCGTCACCGTTTTGGGGTTGTTCCAGAAAACATAACAAAGCTGAGGTAATTTTAGGAACGACTCCAATCGTCAGTGTATTTATTTATTGTGAGTGCGCATGTGTATGGAGGTCTGAGGATAACTTGCAGGAGTCAGTTTCTCCTTTTACCATGCTCACTCTGAGAACTGAACTCAAGTTTAAGGTTAAGTAAGTAGTCTAAGCCTTACCCCAGCTTTTAAATACATCAACTAATCAACAAACCTCCTATCTATCTAACACTTTAAACTCAGAATCCCTCGTGTTTTGTTTTGTTTCTTTGTTTTTAGTAGTCGAGGCTGTCCTGGAACTCCCTCTGTAGACCAGGCTGGCCTTGAACTCACAGAAATGGCCTGCCTCTGCTTCCTGAGTGCTGGGATTAAAGACATGTGCTGCTACGAGGCAGCCCTTCTTTTTAAAAATGTGTTTTTCATTTGGCTTGCCAAGGTGAAATAAACAGGTCTGCAATTACTACTGCATGCTAAACAAAATAAGATATTCTTAATGTCCAATTTTTTTTTCTGCTGTCTTTGTAGTTGAGTACATTATGAGGAAGAAAAAAGAAGAAAAATCCAGTTGAGGCCTTTATAGAGATTTCAGTGCGAAAGAGAAGACAGCTGTTCAATAAGGGCAGTGAAGACTGTTAAAGAGCGCCAGGAGGGCTCTTCTTTAAGTAGCATTTAGTAGGTCTGTGTGTTTGGGAGGTGGGGGCTGTCAGTTAGAAGTGTCTGAAGGTGGTGATTTGGAAGAGATGCTAGAAGCAGACTTGTCAAGCCTAGCAGGTAAGAAAGGACTTGTTCAATAACCCAAAGAAGTCTTAAAAGACTAAAGCACCAAGTTTGAGAAACACAGAAATTGAGGTAAATGGAGAAGCTGGTGATTGCCATTCTATGACAGATGCTTTGGGTTTTCCAGAGGGAATCCTGTGAGAGGAAAGTAGTGGCTCCCTTTGCATTCTGAAATGCTTTCCTCCCAGCCCCATGGAGAGGGATACTGACATTGGGGAGGCGCTGGCACTGAGGAAAGGGCTGCTTTCAAGAGCCAGAGAATAGGTAGACAGGAAACAAGGCTGGTTCTTGTGTTTCCAGTGTGATGTGGTGAGTGGGTGGCAGCACCATTTCACAATATAAGCAGTAATGGAAGAGGGGACAGTTTCTGTTTAGGACTTGGATTTAAGGAGCTTTCAGAAGGTAAACATTTTTTAATGTTCTAAATTGCCAAGGTCATCTTTATAGACGAGTCCGGTAGGTACCAAAGGTTAGTTTTCCTTTATGATTTTGGAGACAGCCGGTTGCAGACATAACCATTTACCACCAAAGCCACAAAGCAGTTTCACATGAGTTAGCCAACAAATGAATGCGGATGTTTCATAAACTAACATTTAGGAAGATGCGTTCTTCGTTTGTATTTTGGAAGCATTAGCTTTAAGGAAAAGTAACAGCTCAAGATTCACCACTTACCTATTAACAGGATGAAAGGGGGCTAAACACTCAGGTAGTAGAACTGTTCAGAGCCTTTTATCTTATGTAGATTAATCTCAGTCTCTTGAAGACCACCCAAAATCCAATACCTGGAGTGGGATTAAAGACTGTGAAGATGAGAAATAAATCCCCACCTGCTCTGACATACATTTACACACCGAGCAATATGATTGTGTGTAAGACTTATTGGAAAGGGCTGAATGAGAATTGGTATGAGGGCCACTGGGGGAATGGTTAATGGGTAACTGTTGAGTGATAAAATGTTTCCCGGGAAACACAACACACATCTCCTCACCCCAGATGGGGAACCTGGAAGACCAAAGTAAAGATATCACCAAAGTCCAACTTGATGAGCCAATGAGTTTTATTGGGGTTACTTATGGGGATATGGGTGAAGGGTTACAGGAACAGAAATGACTCAAGGACAGCTGCATTACCAAAATCCACTCCAGCATGGGTGACAGCTCACAGAGTAAGTTCAACATATTGGAGAGTGTCCTTACCAGGTGCCTCATTTGGCTCAAATGTCTTCTAGGCAGTTCAGTTGGTTTCTGCTTCCTCCAGGCAGCTGGTCTGGTCTCTGAGTCTCCTTGGTTGTGTTTCTCCTCTGAGAATCTTCATTGTAGCTCATCTTCCTAAGGTCTGAGAGGGACTCTCAGCCTTTATTGCTTACTCTGACAGGGAGGGAGGGGCCTGTTGAGTCTGGTTAGTTTCAGGGACTTCCTGAAGCTACTTTGAGTTGTTTACCTTCCTGTAAGAATGTATAGGCTTTGTTATAGGAAGCCAAAAATGGCTTTAGGGCTGGCCAGATGGCTCATCAGGAAAAGGTGCTTGCTAGTGGCCTTGATAACCTGAGTTCAATCCCTGTCAATCCCTGGGAACCATACAGTGCATGGAGAGAACTGGCTCCCAGAGGTTGTCCTCCACATGCATGCACATACATTCATACACATATAATAAATATGAAACATTTTAAAGGAAAGCTCTCTTACTTGTTACATACTTTGCAAGTATCAGGAGCTTCCTGCAGGGTGGAATGTTTCAATTTCAGAGGAAGTGTTGACACACTAGTAATTTATATAGACATTTATATAGTCCCAAAATAATTATATGTCTCTCTTGTTTCAAGAGGAAACTTAGAAAGGCATTATGGAGGGAGCAGGTTACTACTGAAAACCAGCAGTCAGCCGTTGTATCTATCAGTCAGCTCTAAGTGTGTCCTGAGATGACTGAGTGCCAAGAAGTGATTTCACTCATGATGAATTCTAGACAAAAATGTGTAAGTTGAATCTAATCAAGATGTTAACTCTAACTTTCCATGTGTAGGATAATCAGGAGATGGAAGAAGCTTACCACAGGGAGGCAGTCCAATCTAGCAGAAGGGTCATTCCATAGAAGGCTCACCTGATGTAATCAATACTGGAGCCTGTAGGCTTATATTTTTCAAAATCTACTTTAATAAGTGTACTTAAATGCTTTCACCTCCCTTCTAGCTCATCACCCACCAGAGGTAGTGGATAGGAAAAGTTAATAGAGCAAAGGAGGATGTGGACCTGTTTAGAAATAGTTTCTTTTTTGGAGGGGGGTGCAAATCCAATCTGTGTTGTCAGGATATCATCAGTTCAGTTCACACAGATCATCATCAGCAGCTCAATTCTTACTCACAAACGACATTCATGAATCAGCAATGGCAGTCTGATCCAGAAGAAACCACAAGCCTCTGCCAATTGGCCCAAGTCTGTGGAAGTGGCAAGAAGCTGCTGGAATATCATGAGAAATTCTTTGATGCATTTTTCTCTGTGAAGTCAATAAAGAAGGCAAGGTGACCCAATGCCACAGCATTATCAGTGGAGACCAGTGTCAGCAAAAGAGTGGCAAGGTGAACCGGATGCCACACAGCATCATCCACTGTCTCTTGAGTTATATTTATACCTTTCCCAAACATCACCTTTTCTTTCAAGTGTTGGCTCTAGCAGAACATCACATGCCCTTTTCCCAGGCAGCTTCCAGAAAAACACATGTCTCTTCTCAGCAAAACATCCTCTCATATGTCTGCTTCAGCAAAAGGATCCTCTCATAAGACAGTTTCCAGAAAAACATCACACGACACAACTGAGTCTCCAAAGAAACCAGAAATTCCCACTTCAGGAGCCAATGGATACATGCTTCCATTTTCTCTCTATGCAAAATTTCCAGGTTGCTTTTTCCAGCTGAGCATCCAGTCACAGAGAAGGAGGCTACTACAATAGCATGTTAGAGTGCTTCTTTTTTTCCTTCTTTATTCCGTATCCCTCACTACTGGTCCAAGAAGGTGTTTAAGATTAACTTATGCCCTCTTATAGGTTTTGTTTTCTGATCAAGCCACACTTGGAGGAAGCAAATAGTAAATAGGAAAATTGGACCTAATAGGAGTAGAAAAGGATTCCGAAACTATAGTCAATTAGACATATTTTATTGAACACTATGTCGATGTGTTTCATGAAACCTTGTTTGTCTTCATTAGACTGAAGGATTAAGGCAATAGAAGGGGAGAGAGAAAGTAATAACATACAGAAGAAAATTTATGTGCATCACTTTTGTGAATTTTGGGCAGACCTCATGATAGCTTCATATCAGCTTTCTCTAATCTTGTTAATCACAGAGAGTCTGATTGCTTTCTGGTACATGTTGTCCTAGGTAAGCTTTCTACCAGGAAGCCCCAGTTTTCTTTAAAATTGAGGAATGATGTTAGGTTTGAAACTGGGTGAGAAGGGTACTCTTTGCAACTGGAGTAACAAAGTGTGTGCACATACCACCGTTTATATGTGGAGGTCAGATGACAAGCTCCTTTTACTGTATGTATCTCAGGGACTAAACTCACTTGACTTGACAGTAAATGCCTTTATCCACTGGACCTTTTTACCATCCTTCTGTATTTATCTTTATTTTTACTGCTGAACAATAAATATATCATTGCAATATTGTTGATGGACATTTGAGTTATTTCTATATTTTAACTATTATGAATAATGCTACCATAAACATTTAACTACATGTCTTTGTATAATTTTTTTTCCTCTTAGGTTTGTACATGGGAATGGAATTTGAATCATTTGGACATTCTATGTAGAAGATTTTGAGGAATTACTAAAACAATTTTGGAACAGTATATTGACAATGTACAAGTGTTCCAATTTCTCTAACACTTGTTATTAACTACATTTTTAGTGTAGCTGTATTAGTATGTGTGACGTGGTAGCTTACTCTAGGCTTCTTTATGTTTTCATTTTTGCAAGTAAATTCTAGTAACTTAGTTTACATGGAGGGATTTTTATAATGAGGAAATCAGTGACAGAGACCTGTCGATTTCTGACTAAAGAAATCCGAATATTCAGCAATGGATTTTGATACTTCTAGACACAGAAGAAGGAAGTGGCTTGCAAACTCTTCAACACAACATAAAAAGCACAAAGAGTACATTTCGGAAGGACAGTTACTTCACAGTTAGAGTGACAGGTGTACCCCATCAATGCAGAAGGACTCATGTCTTGCAGCCAAAGCATGACATGGGGTAGAGTGTGGGAAAACTTGTCCAGAGCTGATGGACAGCTGGCTTTGCTTCTTTGACCCAGTTCTCCATTTCCAGGGCTCCCATATTTATGGCTGTGAGTTACACTTTTTTTCAACTCAGTTTTAACTTTGTATCATTCAAATTTAATTACAAAACTATATTTAACTTAAATTTTAGTTCTACAATTCTTATAGTACCAGAAGAATATGGATGTATTACATCATCAATAAATGACTTATTTTTCTTTTTCCTATGCCGTAAAGCACATGGTGGCAAAACCTAGCTGTTTATGTTAGACAAGGTTTAAAAACCTTCAACATGTATTTTCTCTTAAAAATTCATCATTAGATTTTAGCCTTCTTGGCAAATAGAAAGCCCTTTCTCGTCAGGCTGGGTGTGGAAAAGAGAAGAAATAATATACTAAGGGAAAAGCACCGGACAAGGTAAACAGTATGTCTTGGTATAGTGTTAAACCAAATGTAAAAAGAAAACAAAAACCACTTTTCTTTTTGAGCATGAAAGTAATTCATCACTGCAAGACACTTGTAGAATACAGTATGTAAGAAGCCAATTGAGATCATGTGGTCCTTATCACACACAGATAACGATTAATTCATTGGTACATACCCACACAGAATTTTCTCCGTATGTTCATACAGTGGCTCAGACAATTACCAATACCAGTCCAAGATGGCAGGTCAAATCTCCTCAGTAGAGATCTAGGTATTTTGGAAAATGGAGGAATGATCACCTTTCAATATTTCTGCCAACATGTAGGCTCTAAGAAGGAAGAAAAAAAGGTTGGGAAGGAGTTGACACAATTTCAGGGTTCTTAGCTTGCACACTGTTTCCAGCTGGGTGCCAGGTTAGTTTTTTAATGAGGAAGATGTATAAGACAGGTCAGAAGGTACCTGAGTGTGGGAATATTGACCTGTCGCTGACCGCTAGAAGAATGGTGGATTTTGATCACTCTGTGCTTTTATTCCTGTCATGGCCACCTCAGGAAATGGGGTGGAATTGTCCTCCGTAGATGGAGCTCATCAAAGATTTCAACCTTGGGTTGTAGGAAACAACCACAGGGGGAACCAAGACAAGGACTAACATTATACAGATGGAAAACAAATTCATTTGGAGCTGGGTAGATTGCTCAGAGGTAAAGAGCATTGGCTGCTCTTCCAGAGGTCCTGAGTTCAATTCCCAGCAACCACATGGTGGCTCACAACCATCTTAACTCCAATCCAGGAGAATGTGATTTCCTCCTGTGGTCTCTGCAGGCATTAGGATTATACATGTTGCACAGATATACACATGCAATAAAATGATAATTAAAAATAGAACGAATCAACTTAGTTCCAATTATTTTGCACATTTTCTTGGAAAAGAATCTACAAAATATGTTTTAACATGTTAACTTTATTTTTTTTTTCAGCCCAAGCTACTGGCAAGCATAGTCAAATGTTTCAAGTATAATAGTAGACATGTGTTCATAGATTCTATTGTGCTTATTATTATTCTTAATGGCAGGGGCAAGAAATTGCATGGTGTTATGGAAAGCAACTGCAGATATTTGAAAAATGTGTATCTTTGTTGTCCTTATAAGGACTAAACAATGTTTAGCTTTTAGCCAATGTGATTTTTTTTTTCTTCTAAAAAGTTTTAACAAGTTGCAAGCTACACATTG
>JADRCH010010341.1:0-18913 GCA_019843965.1 Rhynchomys soricoides
GAGAGAGAGAGAGAGAGAGAGAGAGAGAGAGAGAGAGAGAGAGAGAGTTAGTTCAATAGGTACCTTCTGGTTCTCGGGGAGTAAGCAGCTGATATTATGAAGGAAATCATTAAAAGCAAAATATCCAGATCTTAGCAGGCATCTGGGGAACCTGGCTGTTTCCCTGAGGATCTGTGACTCCAGGCTGGCTCCTTCAATACCCTTTATGAGTTACATAAGAGCCTCTTTACTTGGTATTACTATTCGGATTCCCGGGCTCCTTACGTTGACTTTACTATCTATCCCCCTTGAGTCTTCAAGGGTCTATAAATGTACGGAGATGCTCAAGGGTAGGACCTACTTTTACATTTGCCCTGGTACTGGACCTCCAGTTCCGGCTGCTCTTTACATCTGGCCTTAAGGAGAGCACATTCGTTGCGGTAGGTTTTCCCATCCAGCCCACACACTGGACCCTTCCAGGTGATGTTGGAACAGTCTGGGGCACAGACACAGCGGGGTTTATTCTTCTTGTTCATTCGGCACTTTTTTCCAGGTCCACAGTCCACGTTCTCACAAGTTTCTAGGAGTTAGAAAGAGGCACACATTCAAACCAAGGCCAGGCAGTTGGAGGGTCAGACGGGGGTGGGGTGGGGTGGACTGGTGGTCTCAGATGTCTTGCGCAATCATGCATCAAGATGCATGGCCCCAGTCTCCTGGAAGGGATATGGGGGTTGGGAACCTCAGGCCAAGTCCTGAATCCAAATTCTCTCAAAGACCACACTGGTTGGTCGCTTTCATTACCATTCTCGGCTAAGAAGCCTGAGGACTGACCTCTTCGACCTTGTTTTGCCTCCAGCGCAAGCCGGGCCGGATTCCACCTAGCTAACTCCACCCGGGGTAAAATTTTAAAAAAAATGGAGAAACTGAACAAAACTCTGCCAGCCCTAAGCCTCAGCCAGACAGTAGGAACGCTGAGGGCAAGACGCCCTCTACTGAGGGCCTGCCGCCTAGGGGAGAGGAGGCCCACCTTTACAAGGGATGCAGTTGGGGGCGCCCCCGTTGAAAATCATCCACTTGAAGAGAGTATTGTCGTTCACATCTTCCTCGGTCCACGAGGTGCTCAGCCGGCCCGTGCTGCAACACTCTTCCTTGCTCAGTTCTGTCTTATACAGGACCTGGCAGCGGCCGTTCTTTGCTTGGCGGAGCCAGCAATTCCCAGCTGTGAAGAGACAGGGATCAGGAGGTGACTGAGCAAGCCATAGGGTAATGGGAAGGAAGGCTGCTAGGGCCGGGCAAAGAGGCCTGGTGGGGTTGGGGAGCAAGCGATGGGGGGGTGGGTGGGAGAGGAGGAGAGGTGGGGAGAGGGAAAGGGAGAGAGAGAGAGAGAGATTGAGAGAGAGAGAGAGAGAGAGAGAGAGAGTTCCAAAGGGGAGAGTGGGGAAAGACCCGTCACTGAGGTGGGAGGTGGGCTAGAGCAGCCACCGCTGCGCCCCAGCCATATCAATGTCAGTTACCAGTGACCCAGACACAACACGTGCAGCTTGCATTGACTTTTACTAGACTGTTTACTTTTATTCGTCCCATTTCATAACCTGCAGCGACTGGAAGAACAGATTAAAGAACCTGACAAAAACAGGATGCGACGGATGTTTTTACATGTTGGTTTCATGTAGGCGGTAAGAGAATTATTTGTGACAGGGTTTAAGAAAGTAAGAGAGGGGAAATGTGCAAGAGAGGGAAGGAGGGAGCGAAGGAGGGGGGTAGGGAGAATGAATTTGAATCTGCAGGAACAGACCAAGCAAAAAGACATTTGTGAAAAATGAAAGCAAAAAAAAAAAAAAAAAAAAAAAAGCAGTCGGGCCCAGCCTGGATCTGCCCTGAGCGGCCTCGAGGCGCAGCCCGCCCGACGGGCCCGTTTTGCAATCCGCCAGCCCGGAGCACGCCCGCAGCCACCGCGGTCTTTCGAAATCTCCGAGGGCTGCTTTCCCTGGCGCCCACATCCCGGCACCCAGGCAGCGCTCCTATCAGAAAGGCGGGTTGCCCAGCCTAGTGTCGGGCAGACGGCTAGGGCCGGTGCCCGGGAGGGCAGCTTACAACACACAAAACCTTACCGCTCCAACAGGCAACGCAGCAGTGTTATAACCGGGAGGCGTCTAACCGGCCACACATACCTACCTCATGTCTACCAAGAACCTCTTTACAGATAGTTTCTCCCCCTGTCCCCTTTTATGTGTTCGGACTTTGGGCAAGGAGACTTCTCATAAATCACCAAAGTGGCTGGAGCAATTGGAGCGCAAGCTGCGGGGTTACCACTATTAAAGAAAAAAAAAAAATCTCGCCCGGAGACTAATTGTAACAAAATAAATCCATTTTTGATTTTAGAAGATAAACTTCAGAGCTTTGCTCTTTAATACACGTCGGCGTCTAAATAGCTAGTGGGCTGCTTGTTTCAGAGAAGTTAACAGGAATGAGGCAAAGTGGAGAAAACTGTAAAGTACTTAAAACACTTCGGGCTAATAATTTGGTTTGTCTTTCTTCTTTTTTCGCGGGGCTTTGGGGGAGAGGGGGTAGAAGGAGCATCGGCTAAGCGTAAAACTACCTCCCTCTAAAAATTTCAGTACCCACATTTCCAAGTTTGGGCAAAGTTTCTGAAACCACGTCCCCCAGCCACCCAAGAAAATTCGGTATCTCCCATCCCCCACCCAGTCATTTTTTTTTTTTTTAAAAAAGTCACCAAAAGATATGGAAGGAAGATGGGTAGATTGCTAGTAGGTCGACTGTAATCTCCAGGCTACCGATGCTCGCCCTTCTCCGGAGCCAGCAAGGAGAGATAACATCTAAAGTCATTAGGACCAGAACTTGGAGCATCTACCCCTAACTACTGAGGCTCCAGCTCCCCCACTCAAGCCCTTTCCTTTTTGAGGATAACCTGGCTCTAAACTCCGCTCTCTATCCTAAAGTGTCACTGCCTTCAGTCTTTTGCTCCCGTTCCTTTCTACAAGAGTAGCCGGGTGCTTCCAACATCTTCTGAGAGCAGCGTCCGTCAGAACAGACCAAGTGGAGACGACCGAAAAGTAGAACCCCTGCCCCAGCCGAGCCTCCCTCCGGGCGCATCCCCTCCACTCACCCTGGGCGCTGCGGTCCTCCATGAACTGGCATAGTAGCAGCAGCAGGAGGCAGAGCCCGCCGGGCTGGTGCCTGGCGCAGACCATCCTGGGGCAGGCGCGGGGTGAGGAGCGCGGCGGCGGGTGGCTTGGGCGAGCGGCGCGCGTCGCAGAGGCGAGCGGCGGAGGGCGCAGCGATCCCGGCGCAGCCCCGCGCTCGCCACCGGCCGCCCGCGCGATTCAATGGACGTCAGAAGCCGGGCGCAGCCGCGCTTTAAATCTAGACGGGGGTCTCCGAGGTTTGCGGTGGGCGGTCTCCCAGTGTGTGGGGCTGTGGGAGGGCGGCAGCGACCGAGGGTGTGCCGGCTCTTTGGGGGTGGGGAGCTTTTAAAAGTTCAGTGTGAATCAGGTGACATTTCCCACCTTCTGGAAACCCTTCCCAATTATCTGTCGGAGGTGCCCGAAATCAAAGCGGCAGGAGGGGAATCGCCGAGTTCTTATTTGCGTAGGAGCGGGAGGGGAGGGGGAAGGAGGCAGGGGCGGGGGCTGGGGGGCGACGCGTCGGGGGGTGGGGAGGAACCTCCACTTCGGTCCTGCACGCCGCCGCTCGGAGCCGGCGCGCCCGGGGTGGCTTGCGAGAGTGTGTGTGTGTGTGTGTGTGTATGTGTGTGCGCGCGGGCGCGCGCGCGTGTGTGCGTGTGCGCGTTTGAGTGAGGGCGCTGGAGGAGGCGGCCGGCGGAGCTAGGGGACCCGTGGGAGTGGGTCCCCAGCACCTCTGCTCCAGGGCTCCGGAGAGACTTCTGCAACACGCCCGCAGGATCTGCTGAAACGCCCCGGAGAGCAGTTTCAGGATCCTTCCCGCAGAGCCTTGGCGGGGTCCCGGAGACGTTTTGTGTCCCGGAGACGTTTTGTGTCCCGAGGTCTCTTGCGTGTCTTACTTTGCGGCCACCCTGCCGGCTCCCTCTCCCCCCTCCCCCGCCTCCCACTCCCCCAGCCTGGAGTAGGTGGCTAAGAACCCCGATCCCGGGCATCTTCCGCCCCGGGCCGAGAGCCACGGAGACGCGGCCCTCGGTCTCCCCAAGTCAGGAGCAAACAAAAATGTTTAACACCTCCTAGTCGGCCGCCCCCGGCAGTCTCGCCCTCTCCCTTTCTTTTCTCCCCTTTCACTTCGTCGCGTCTGGAGTCGCAGCCCCGAGCGGGGGCGCCGACGTAGGCGGTCTGCCCCCCTCCTTCCCCCTCTCTGAGACGCCCCAGTTTCTGTCCCTAGTCTCTCTCTCTCTCTCTCTCTCTCTCTCTCTCTCTCTCTCTCTCATATTAAAAAAAAAAAAAAGATTGCACCATGATAATGAACTTCTGCAGCCTCAGTTTATTGAGTGCAATGCCTGGCATTCTTCGCCGAAAGTTGGCGGGTCTTCTCATTTTCTGGCACGGCTGAATGAAACTGAGGAGGCGATATTTCCTTTTATATAAAACGATTACTTCACGGAAAATGCTATATTGTTTATTTCAAAGCTGCCTTTTAAATTTCTATCCTTTTCCCTTCTGAAGCCCGAACGACAACAAACAGCGAACTATGCAGACAAAATTCTTGGACATTCCCCGGTCATTGGGATTTGCTCTACGGATTTCAAATTCGCCCTTCTTCTCTACCCCCGCCCTAGCGCCCCCCCCAAGGTCCTCCTCTCATCCTCCCACCCCCATCTTCCACCACCCTCCTCCCACCCCCTCCACAACTGCAAATAACTCAGTGATAACAGATTTTTTTCCACCAACTGCAGGAGATAGTGCTAATCTTTTAATAAAAGGTCCCATTACAATGGGATCTGTCTGGACAGACTATAATAGATCCCGAAATACAGCCGTGCTAATATTAGAAGACAGTTGTTTGGGTGCCTCTCAGACGGGCCCAAGCCCCCCTTTGAAAGTGGGCATGAATCACAAAGCCCCGCGGCCGCCGCACCTGCACCGCGCGCATTCGGTGCAGCAGGCTGGTAAAAACGGGTGACCTCGCCGCCGCTTTTCGCTTTATAATTACAGTCATAAGGACCGGAGCGGAGGGGAGGGGAGCGGGTGACCCGGGAGAGCCGGCTTTTGGCTCACTTTAGACGGCTTTGGGGCTCCACATCCTTCTTAATCTTTCCAGATTCATTTTGTCTGTTTCTGTCTGTCTGCCTGTTTGTCTGTCTCCTTCCTCTTCAGGCTTTTCTCTCCCTCCTCCCTCCTCCCACTCCCCTCATCTCTTTTTCCCAGCCCTTCCCGGCTTCGGTCTCCCCCTCCCTCTCCCCGGACTCTGCCCATACTCTCCCTCCCCTTTCCTCGCTTCCTTTTCTCTTCCCTCCAACGCATTAATGTGGAGTTGTTTAGTGCCCTCTAATGGTAGGCGACATTAACAATTAATAGCAAACTGTCCCCCTTGCAGGAGCTGCCACTTAAAGGCAGAATTTCAAAGTTCTTCTTTACTCAGAGATACTTACACTGTGTTGCACTACAGGGAAAGCTTGTTTATTCCCCTTCATATGTCCCCATCCCTTATTCCAGGGGGAAAATTTACTTAAAGGAGAGCTAACAATTACTGTTACTTTAGTTCTCCCCCCTTCCCCCCTGTACGCCCCCCATACGCTTCCCCCCCCCACCCCCGCCAGCAAAGCACCCAGCTTTTGTTTTGGCTAATTTTTTTTTAATAACAAACGGTTTATCTGGAGTTGGAAAGTAAGCAGTTTACGTGCACATAAGATCTTAGGTGGTAGACTATGGCTACCAATGGCCACTAGAATGTCTTTAGGATCGGAATATAACTGCAGACAGTTATATTTCTTTCTAGTTTAAACACATCTTTTGGGTTCAAGTCATCAAGTAGCCTTTGGAAGTTGAAAGGATTTTCTTAAACGTTTCAAAATTGGAACCATATAAGATGTTCAAATCATACTTATGCCTACCTGTAGATGAGGACATTTTATAAATAAAGGTTATTTATTCTTTTAAATTATGTATGTATGTGTGAGTGGAGGTTTCCAAGAAGTCCAGAAGATGGACCACGGGATGGGTTCTGGGGACTAGGTCAGGTCCTCTGCAAGAGCTGTACGTGTTCTGAGCCTTCTTAACCCCTTAGGTATACCCAGCATCCTGTACGAGGTCACTTTGCCTAGACTAGCATTGGACTGTTGTGTAACAGTGAGGACTGAAACACTCCTCCTACAGGAAATTCCTTATGCAGGAAGGCAAGTAATTCAAAATAGCTTCAGGAAGTCCCCGAAACTGACCAGATTCACTAGGCTCCTTCTTTCCAAGTTAACAGTAAACACTGAGAATCTAAAGGAAGATGAGCTATGAAGACTGCAAAGAAGACTCTGAGACAAGACCAGCTGCCTGGGAAAAGCAGAAACCAGCCAAGCTGCCTGGAAGAGGTTTAGACCAGAATCACTTTGAAAGGACACTCTGGAACCTGTTGAAATGCCTGCGGGTTGTGAAGTGTGCTACAGATTTCCCAGCTTTGGTGAACTGTCACCCATACTGGGGTGGGCCACGGTGATGCAGCTGTCTTTGAGTCATTTATGCTCTTAACCCCAATAAAACACATTGATTCACCAGGTTGGACTTTGGTGTTATTTGTGCTTTGTTCTGTCATGGGATCTCAATCTGGATTGAATAGATGTGTGTGTTGTATCTCCTTATGGAACTTTTTGTCACAAAATAAGGACTACTTTTCATATCGCCACATTCTCAGCACTTTTTGGAAATATTGTTTAAAGGACTATAATCCCCCCCCCTTAAAAATAACAGTAAACAGTGAAAACACTGATATACCTTGCATGAGCTTATTAGATTTAAATATTCATTTATGTAAACATACATAATCCAGTGTAAAAGGATCATACAAATATATACGAATGCTACTTTTTTGGGGGGGGGTGCTATTTTTTAGGCTAAATGGAAACTAGAAAATGATTAATTTGAGTTAAAAGCATATTTACCCAAATAAAAATATGTATAAAATAAATTTAATCCCCACACAAATTAAATGCCATGTGCATGTGTGTGTATATCTCTCTGTATGTACCATAAAAATTATGTAAATTAATTTAATTCAAGTTGTACCCACACAATTCCAAAATGAATGAGAAAAAAGTAATTTTTCTTTGTTTGCTTTTGTAGCCAAGCTTGCTATGTAGCTGAGGATGCCCTTGAACTCCTTCCCCCACCTTCTAAGTGCTGGAATGACAGGTGTGTGCCACCATATCTGGCCATTCATTTCTCTTTTTCTTATTGTCATATCAAATACTCAGAGCACCCACTTTACTAACTGCATTGATGAGTCATTTTGGCATCATGTAATCGTCTGGTTAGGTCAACACAGATAAAGTTAAAAATGCCACTATTCCATAGGCTTCCCTTGTGGCCAGAAGACCCAACACAAGATTACTTCTAGTTCCAGAGAGGGTGGCTCTGTAGGTCAGGGTTGAGGTCACTGGCAAACACAGTGTGGAAAACACAAGTGTCCGTTGCTTTTGGCCTTGTGAATAAGCAGCTTTGGTGTTTGCTTAGTGGTACAAACCCATCCTGTTTTTCAGCTGCACCTTGGATAGTATTGATCTGTTTGGGAGAATGTCTGCTCCGAATTTACCCAGATCGGTCACCAGGACTCTTGTCATCCCGGGTGGCTTTCTGGTCACAACTGAGGAAACGAGTCCCATGTCAATGCCAGCTCCATACTGGTTTCCTGTGGGCATCTGGGGATCCATCCAGTTTCTGTGGTGTCATACAGTACCACACACCTGTTCAGTGACATCACAGCAAAACAGCTGCAGCCTCTTTTATTGTTTTGTCTTTTATAATATCGAATATTGGCTTGGTTGATATCTAAATGTCAAAGGCAAATTTTAAAATACAACAACAAAAAAAAAAAAAAAAAAAGAGAAAAGAAAAGAAAAAAAATGCCACTTTTCACTTTCGTTGTATGCCTTCAAGTTTGACTGATATTTTTTTTCCTTTCTGCTTTGCCAAAAAGTAAATGTAAATTATGAGAAACACAATAGAACCACTTTGTAACCGAATTTCTGGGCACCACACAAAAAAGACTACTGTTCTCTGATTTTCCCCCCAGCTTCAAAAGCTATCTTTCTTCTGAAGTTTATAAATTTAAAATATTAGCCTTTAACAAATGATTTAAGCCAGCTTCTATGATGGCTATTAAACTCATACTTGAACGACCTGGTTTAATGTCAGTCCCTAGAGCAGACCATAGGAGAGATGAGATTGAGTGCAGAGCACGTGGAAGCTGTAACCTGGTGGATTTCCTTTGGTGTTTGGAAAGTCAAACTTGTCTTGAATCAGATTTTGTCCTTCTAAATATAAAGACAGCTGGTGCACGGGTAGTTTTTGAAATGGTGCAATTTCATAGGCGAGAATGAGCATTTTGAGGGGGTGGGGCGGAGCGGAAGCTCTGCATTGGCTGAGTTGTTGTGACCCTAAAATGTGAAGAAATGTGGTCCCAGTCAAACAGTGTTCGTACAGGATATGAAAAACCACTGAGGTTTAGAAAAAGTATTATAAAATATGTCTTTAAATAACGCACTAAGGTAATAATTAGTTGGTTGTTTTATACAGTGTGTCAATCAGACACAGTCTACTCTTCTTTGGAGTACATTTTTTCTGGATAACTTTGCACGTGCATGTGCACGTGTGTGTGTGTGTGTGTGTGTGTGTGTGTGTGTGTGTGTGTAGCTTTGTTTCCCCCTTCATTTTAGAACTACTTCATTTTTTTTTAGAAGTCAGCTAAGATTTGGGAAACATAGGCACTTAAACTAATCACTATCAGCATATTCAGCTCAGTGTAGTTAAGTCATTAAGGCAAACCATTCAAATTCTTCCCCAGGATAGGAATATTATGTGGGATTAATAGGAAGTTCTACATGTTTCAGGCCACTTGGATAAGATGAGGAACTCAGAAACTTGAGTGTGACTGAAAATGTCAGCCTGTGAGCTTCAGTACGTTCTGTCCCAATTCCATGTATACATTCCACATCATGAAAAGCATGAGGAGAACAAACCCAGTATTTGCTGTTTTGTTTCCCACATTAGGTTCAAAACAATGCATGGATCAAAGCGAGAGCCTCCTTCCTGGATGATTCATTGGCTAAAAGTGAGTTGGTATGTCATAGTCATGTTCTTATAGTTTGATTTCTGATACCTCATTTTGACTTTCCATTAAGCAGCAAGCAATGGCTTGCGGACTGAAATAATTGGCTCTTTTCTAAGGGCTTCCTGTTGATTATTGGAGGTAGGAGTTAGTGTGGTTGTTTGGTCATCTGTGATGTTGTAACTTTCATTAAGAAAAAAAAAAAAAAAACCAACTCTCCTGGCATGAATCTTATCTGTGTTGTGATGTATACTTCATTCAAGAAGAAAGTATTGTTTAAGAGAGAGGCAGCGTTCAGTCTGTAGGCAGCTAGACTAACTCTGGACATCTACTGTACTATGTTGATGATTTTTGCACAGCTGTTGCTATGGTTTGATCTAACACATTTAGGAACTTAACTCCAAAAGTAGTGGGAGGTAAGGATCTTGGGAGGTGTGGCCATGAGGACTATGACCTCACGAATGGGATTACAGCTTTTATCAAGGGGCTTAAAGGAAGGAATCTGTCCCCTTACCTCTCCGTACTTCATTCCATGTGAAGCTGCAGCAGCAAGGCCTTCTTCTGGAAGCAGGGAGAAGCCTTAACAGCTATGGAATCTGCTGATGCTTAATATTAGGACAAAACAAAACTGCAAAACAGTGACCAATACATTGCTATCGCTTATAAATGACCTAATATAAGGCGCGTTGTATAGTAACAGGACAGGATAGTCATCTTTCCATGTAGGGAACCTTATTTTGCATTGCTTTTTGCATCTTGTGGAAAAAAAAAAAACCACATGGCCTCATCACTGAGCTCTATATCTGGTCTGTGATCTGCTCTATTGATCTATTTATTGATCCCAAGCCAGTGCCAAACTGTTGTTATTACCAGCTTTAGCAGAAGCAATGAAGTCAGAGAGTATAGTTCTACTGTTTTGTTCTTTCTTTTCAAGATCTCATTAGGTAATCTAGTTGTTTTTATATACAACTAATAAAATCTGCTTATTTCTACAAGATTTTGAGGGAGTTACGTTTGAGGTTGGGTAACAGTGGAGAGTTAGCATTTTAGCAAAGAGAAATCTTTGAAAACTAGGAACATATGATATCATATCACATGTTCTTTTCATTCACATAAAAAACAAAAATTAACATTTCTCTTAACTATAGTTTAGGGGATCCACATTGTGTTTTCTTTGTCAATGAAGAGCATATGTTGAAATCGGCCAGAGTTTTGTTAATGTTTTTTTTTTATTTTATTTTATTTTATTGTGAGCAGTATTTACTTCTGTATCTCAGAGATGCTGAACAAGTTATGGACATTTCCTTGTGCAGGCTGACACTTGTCTTCATTCTTCCAAAGGCTGATTGTCTGTGGCCACCAAAAAGAATGTACTAAGCACACTTTCCAGGAGAGCCATGCTAACTCATCAAAGTGGCTTACATGTTCTCACTGGTGTTTCCTTTAGACCATAGTCAGTCTTTTCAAGGAAAAAAAAATCACCCACTCAGTGAATGTTGAGAAAGATCCCTTATTGGCTAGTGGCGTGTTGAGTATTCTTTTCTATCATTTTTATGTAAGTAGATTCCTATTTGGGACAATCCATCATTACAGTTCGGAGAGGTGGAAACATGTAGTTTCCATTCTGCCAACATTCGGGTGGCAGTTACTGTCTGCCTTCACTCTCTCTTGGTGAGTTATGGCATCTTTTCCACTGTGGTTGCTGATTCATTGATGCTCCCTGGACTTCCCCGTGTATTTCATTTTCCATCCATCAAGAGGGTCACAACAACTGCAATATACCTTGTACTTTTGGAGCATGTATTGGTTTATTTATGTTTTTCATGTAAATGTCACATTCAAAAGTAAACAATACTTTGTATTGTTTATTCAACAGTACTATTAAATATTTAACAATGGGTTGAGGTCAAACGGTGACACAACATGTGGAAATACAGGACTGATGATGCATTAAGTGTTGAAATAAATTATTTCAACACATGGTGAGCCTTGCTAGTTTTTGAACTAGAATTGGGCTATATATACTTATATGTGTATATAAAAAACTGGTAGGCAAATTAGTTAAACTCAGTAGTGGTTAATGTATGCTTAATCTCATAGTCATTGTGTAGCAGCATAAAATGGCATAGATCAGAGGAATGTTTATTTGGTTCTCCAATACATTAGTTAAATAATGTACTGGTCTCAGTGGGATTTTCTTGCAAACAGGGTATGAAAATCAACAGGAAGCATGTGCTAATGGCTCACATGTGGGACAGATGGAAACATAGCGTAGAAGAATCATTTAGTTGAGATCATTTTGGCCTCAAGACTTCTAATCTTTGCTTTAACAGAAAACATTGTTTTGGCCAGCCAGATGACACAACCGTCACACTGTCAACATTTCCATTTTTGCCAAGGCACCAGATTTCCTGAAGAAACTGTTAGGCAGTGATTCTTCACTTTTTTATGTTTGTGGTCCCTTTGAACAGCTTTGCAATATATGGACCATCTTCCCAGAATAGTACAGAGATTAGAACACTTACACACTCAAACAAAAATTTGCATTTGTTCTGAAAGAGTTATAGACACAGAAATCTATGCATGGATATTGTATGGTTTCAGGGATCCTGGATTAAGACCCAGAATTTTGAAGGCATGAGCTTCTAATACAGGCTGTTCGTTCTGCCAGTACACTTTGTCAAGTTGCCTTCCAAGAACCCTTCAGATTTTAGAAGTTAGAATGTTCTTTCTAGTGTGTAACTTCACATATTTCGTAGTCTTACAAAATTAGTGATTGCTACCATCATGGCTCGAGTGGTGTTTTGAGTAATTCTCTCCCCTCTTACTATTTCCTGTCCATACACCAATCAATTATTTTGATCTTTAATAGTAATTGTTTCACATTGAGTGCACATTGCATGCCAGAAACATGAAGTTCTTACACCATCACTATTTCCCCTAACTGTATCTTGTAGGATATATTATCGTCACCGTTTTGGGGTTGTTCCAGAAAACATAACAAAGCTGAGGTAATTTTAGGAACGACTCCAATCGTCAGTGTATTTATTTATTGTGAGTGCGCATGTGTATGGAGGTCTGAGGATAACTTGCAGGAGTCAGTTTCTCCTTTTACCATGCTCACTCTGAGAACTGAACTCAAGTTTAAGGTTAAGTAAGTAGTCTAAGCCTTACCCCAGCTTTTAAATACATCAACTAATCAACAAACCTCCTATCTATCTAACACTTTAAACTCAGAATCCCTCGTGTTTTGTTTTGTTTCTTTGTTTTTAGTAGTCGAGGCTGTCCTGGAACTCCCTCTGTAGACCAGGCTGGCCTTGAACTCACAGAAATGGCCTGCCTCTGCTTCCTGAGTGCTGGGATTAAAGACATGTGCTGCTACGAGGCAGCCCTTCTTTTTAAAAATGTGTTTTTCATTTGGCTTGCCAAGGTGAAATAAACAGGTCTGCAATTACTACTGCATGCTAAACAAAATAAGATATTCTTAATGTCCAATTTTTTTTTCTGCTGTCTTTGTAGTTGAGTACATTATGAGGAAGAAAAAAGAAGAAAAATCCAGTTGAGGCCTTTATAGAGATTTCAGTGCGAAAGAGAAGACAGCTGTTCAATAAGGGCAGTGAAGACTGTTAAAGAGCGCCAGGAGGGCTCTTCTTTAAGTAGCATTTAGTAGGTCTGTGTGTTTGGGAGGTGGGGGCTGTCAGTTAGAAGTGTCTGAAGGTGGTGATTTGGAAGAGATGCTAGAAGCAGACTTGTCAAGCCTAGCAGGTAAGAAAGGACTTGTTCAATAACCCAAAGAAGTCTTAAAAGACTAAAGCACCAAGTTTGAGAAACACAGAAATTGAGGTAAATGGAGAAGCTGGTGATTGCCATTCTATGACAGATGCTTTGGGTTTTCCAGAGGGAATCCTGTGAGAGGAAAGTAGTGGCTCCCTTTGCATTCTGAAATGCTTTCCTCCCAGCCCCATGGAGAGGGATACTGACATTGGGGAGGCGCTGGCACTGAGGAAAGGGCTGCTTTCAAGAGCCAGAGAATAGGTAGACAGGAAACAAGGCTGGTTCTTGTGTTTCCAGTGTGATGTGGTGAGTGGGTGGCAGCACCATTTCACAATATAAGCAGTAATGGAAGAGGGGACAGTTTCTGTTTAGGACTTGGATTTAAGGAGCTTTCAGAAGGTAAACATTTTTTAATGTTCTAAATTGCCAAGGTCATCTTTATAGACGAGTCCGGTAGGTACCAAAGGTTAGTTTTCCTTTATGATTTTGGAGACAGCCGGTTGCAGACATAACCATTTACCACCAAAGCCACAAAGCAGTTTCACATGAGTTAGCCAACAAATGAATGCGGATGTTTCATAAACTAACATTTAGGAAGATGCGTTCTTCGTTTGTATTTTGGAAGCATTAGCTTTAAGGAAAAGTAACAGCTCAAGATTCACCACTTACCTATTAACAGGATGAAAGGGGGCTAAACACTCAGGTAGTAGAACTGTTCAGAGCCTTTTATCTTATGTAGATTAATCTCAGTCTCTTGAAGACCACCCAAAATCCAATACCTGGAGTGGGATTAAAGACTGTGAAGATGAGAAATAAATCCCCACCTGCTCTGACATACATTTACACACCGAGCAATATGATTGTGTGTAAGACTTATTGGAAAGGGCTGAATGAGAATTGGTATGAGGGCCACTGGGGGAATGGTTAATGGGTAACTGTTGAGTGATAAAATGTTTCCCGGGAAACACAACACACATCTCCTCACCCCAGATGGGGAACCTGGAAGACCAAAGTAAAGATATCACCAAAGTCCAACTTGATGAGCCAATGAGTTTTATTGGGGTTACTTATGGGGATATGGGTGAAGGGTTACAGGAACAGAAATGACTCAAGGACAGCTGCATTACCAAAATCCACTCCAGCATGGGTGACAGCTCACAGAGTAAGTTCAACATATTGGAGAGTGTCCTTACCAGGTGCCTCATTTGGCTCAAATGTCTTCTAGGCAGTTCAGTTGGTTTCTGCTTCCTCCAGGCAGCTGGTCTGGTCTCTGAGTCTCCTTGGTTGTGTTTCTCCTCTGAGAATCTTCATTGTAGCTCATCTTCCTAAGGTCTGAGAGGGACTCTCAGCCTTTATTGCTTACTCTGACAGGGAGGGAGGGGCCTGTTGAGTCTGGTTAGTTTCAGGGACTTCCTGAAGCTACTTTGAGTTGTTTACCTTCCTGTAAGAATGTATAGGCTTTGTTATAGGAAGCCAAAAATGGCTTTAGGGCTGGCCAGATGGCTCATCAGGAAAAGGTGCTTGCTAGTGGCCTTGATAACCTGAGTTCAATCCCTGTCAATCCCTGGGAACCATACAGTGCATGGAGAGAACTGGCTCCCAGAGGTTGTCCTCCACATGCATGCACATACATTCATACACATATAATAAATATGAAACATTTTAAAGGAAAGCTCTCTTACTTGTTACATACTTTGCAAGTATCAGGAGCTTCCTGCAGGGTGGAATGTTTCAATTTCAGAGGAAGTGTTGACACACTAGTAATTTATATAGACATTTATATAGTCCCAAAATAATTATATGTCTCTCTTGTTTCAAGAGGAAACTTAGAAAGGCATTATGGAGGGAGCAGGTTACTACTGAAAACCAGCAGTCAGCCGTTGTATCTATCAGTCAGCTCTAAGTGTGTCCTGAGATGACTGAGTGCCAAGAAGTGATTTCACTCATGATGAATTCTAGACAAAAATGTGTAAGTTGAATCTAATCAAGATGTTAACTCTAACTTTCCATGTGTAGGATAATCAGGAGATGGAAGAAGCTTACCACAGGGAGGCAGTCCAATCTAGCAGAAGGGTCATTCCATAGAAGGCTCACCTGATGTAATCAATACTGGAGCCTGTAGGCTTATATTTTTCAAAATCTACTTTAATAAGTGTACTTAAATGCTTTCACCTCCCTTCTAGCTCATCACCCACCAGAGGTAGTGGATAGGAAAAGTTAATAGAGCAAAGGAGGATGTGGACCTGTTTAGAAATAGTTTCTTTTTTGGAGGGGGGTGCAAATCCAATCTGTGTTGTCAGGATATCATCAGTTCAGTTCACACAGATCATCATCAGCAGCTCAATTCTTACTCACAAACGACATTCATGAATCAGCAATGGCAGTCTGATCCAGAAGAAACCACAAGCCTCTGCCAATTGGCCCAAGTCTGTGGAAGTGGCAAGAAGCTGCTGGAATATCATGAGAAATTCTTTGATGCATTTTTCTCTGTGAAGTCAATAAAGAAGGCAAGGTGACCCAATGCCACAGCATTATCAGTGGAGACCAGTGTCAGCAAAAGAGTGGCAAGGTGAACCGGATGCCACACAGCATCATCCACTGTCTCTTGAGTTATATTTATACCTTTCCCAAACATCACCTTTTCTTTCAAGTGTTGGCTCTAGCAGAACATCACATGCCCTTTTCCCAGGCAGCTTCCAGAAAAACACATGTCTCTTCTCAGCAAAACATCCTCTCATATGTCTGCTTCAGCAAAAGGATCCTCTCATAAGACAGTTTCCAGAAAAACATCACACGACACAACTGAGTCTCCAAAGAAACCAGAAATTCCCACTTCAGGAGCCAATGGATACATGCTTCCATTTTCTCTCTATGCAAAATTTCCAGGTTGCTTTTTCCAGCTGAGCATCCAGTCACAGAGAAGGAGGCTACTACAATAGCATGTTAGAGTGCTTCTTTTTTTCCTTCTTTATTCCGTATCCCTCACTACTGGTCCAAGAAGGTGTTTAAGATTAACTTATGCCCTCTTATAGGTTTTGTTTTCTGATCAAGCCACACTTGGAGGAAGCAAATAGTAAATAGGAAAATTGGACCTAATAGGAGTAGAAAAGGATTCCGAAACTATAGTCAATTAGACATATTTTATTGAACACTATGTCGATGTGTTTCATGAAACCTTGTTTGTCTTCATTAGACTGAAGGATTAAGGCAATAGAAGGGGAGAGAGAAAGTAATAACATACAGAAGAAAATTTATGTGCATCACTTTTGTGAATTTTGGGCAGACCTCATGATAGCTTCATATCAGCTTTCTCTAATCTTGTTAATCACAGAGAGTCTGATTGCTTTCTGGTACATGTTGTCCTAGGTAAGCTTTCTACCAGGAAGCCCCAGTTTTCTTTAAAATTGAGGAATGATGTTAGGTTTGAAACTGGGTGAGAAGGGTACTCTTTGCAACTGGAGTAACAAAGTGTGTGCACATACCACCGTTTATATGTGGAGGTCAGATGACAAGCTCCTTTTACTGTATGTATCTCAGGGACTAAACTCACTTGACTTGACAGTAAATGCCTTTATCCACTGGACCTTTTTACCATCCTTCTGTATTTATCTTTATTTTTACTGCTGAACAATAAATATATCATTGCAATATTGTTGATGGACATTTGAGTTATTTCTATATTTTAACTATTATGAATAATGCTACCATAAACATTTAACTACATGTCTTTGTATAATTTTTTTTCCTCTTAGGTTTGTACATGGGAATGGAATTTGAATCATTTGGACATTCTATGTAGAAGATTTTGAGGAATTACTAAAACAATTTTGGAACAGTATATTGACAATGTACAAGTGTTCCAATTTCTCTAACACTTGTTATTAACTACATTTTTAGTGTAGCTGTATTAGTATGTGTGACGTGGTAGCTTACTCTAGGCTTCTTTATGTTTTCATTTTTGCAAGTAAATTCTAGTAACTTAGTTTACATGGAGGGATTTTTATAATGAGGAAATCAGTGACAGAGACCTGTCGATTTCTGACTAAAGAAATCCGAATATTCAGCAATGGATTTTGATACTTCTAGACACAGAAGAAGGAAGTGGCTTGCAAACTCTTCAACACAACATAAAAAGCACAAAGAGTACATTTCGGAAGGACAGTTACTTCACAGTTAGAGTGACAGGTGTACCCCATCAATGCAGAAGGACTCATGTCTTGCAGCCAAAGCATGACATGGGGTAGAGTGTGGGAAAACTTGTCCAGAGCTGATGGACAGCTGGCTTTGCTTCTTTGACCCAGTTCTCCATTTCCAGGGCTCCCATATTTATGGCTGTGAGTTACACTTTTTTTCAACTCAGTTTTAACTTTGTATCATTCAAATTTAATTACAAAACTATATTTAACTTAAATTTTAGTTCTACAATTCTTATAGTACCAGAAGAATATGGATGTATTACATCATCAATAAATGACTTATTTTTCTTTTTCCTATGCCGTAAAGCACATGGTGGCAAAACCTAGCTGTTTATGTTAGACAAGGTTTAAAAACCTTCAACATGTATTTTCTCTTAAAAATTCATCATTAGATTTTAGCCTTCTTGGCAAATAGAAAGCCCTTTCTCGTCAGGCTGGGTGTGGAAAAGAGAAGAAATAATATACTAAGGGAAAAGCACCGGACAAGGTAAACAGTATGTCTTGGTATAGTGTTAAACCAAATGTAAAAAGAAAACAAAAACCACTTTTCTTTTTGAGCATGAAAGTAATTCATCACTGCAAGACACTTGTAGAATACAGTATGTAAGAAGCCAATTGAGATCATGTGGTCCTTATCACACACAGATAACGATTAATTCATTGGTACATACCCACACAGAATTTTCTCCGTATGTTCATACAGTGGCTCAGACAATTACCAATACCAGTCCAAGATGGCAGGTCAAATCTCCTCAGTAGAGATCTAGGTATTTTGGAAAATGGAGGAATGATCACCTTTCAATATTTCTGCCAACATGTAGGCTCTAAGAAGGAAGAAAAAAAGGTTGGGAAGGAGTTGACACAATTTCAGGGTTCTTAGCTTGCACACTGTTTCCAGCTGGGTGCCAGGTTAGTTTTTTAATGAGGAAGATGTATAAGACAGGTCAGAAGGTACCTGAGTGTGGGAATATTGACCTGTCGCTGACCGCTAGAAGAATGGTGGATTTTGATCACTCTGTGCTTTTATTCCTGTCATGGCCACCTCAGGAAATGGGGTGGAATTGTCCTCCGTAGATGGAGCTCATCAAAGATTTCAACCTTGGGTTGTAGGAAACAACCACAGGGGGAACCAAGACAAGGACTAACATTATACAGATGGAAAACAAATTCATTTGGAGCTGGGTAGATTGCTCAGAGGTAAAGAGCATTGGCTGCTCTTCCAGAGGTCCTGAGTTCAATTCCCAGCAACCACATGGTGGCTCACAACCATCTTAACTCCAATCCAGGAGAATGTGATTTCCTCCTGTGGTCTCTGCAGGCATTAGGATTATACATGTTGCACAGATATACACATGCAATAAAATGATAATTAAAAATAGAACGAATCAACTTAGTTCCAATTATTTTGCACATTTTCTTGGAAAAGAATCTACAAAATATGTTTTAACATGTTAACTTTATTTTTTTTTTCAGCCCAAGCTACTGGCAAGCATAGTCAAATGTTTCAAGTATAATAGTAGACATGTGTTCATAGATTCTATTGTGCTTATTATTATTCTTAATGGCAGGGGCAAGAAATTGCATGGTGTTATGGAAAGCAACTGCAGATATTTGAAAAATGTGTATCTTTGTTGTCCTTATAAGGACTAAACAATGTTTAGCTTTTAGCCAATGTGATTTTTTTTTCTTCTAAAAAGTTTTAACAAGTTGCAAGCTACACATTG
>JADRCH010010342.1:0-12097 GCA_019843965.1 Rhynchomys soricoides
TGACATACAGTGTGTGTGCGCACACACACACACACACACACACACACACACTCTGCTTTAGGGCATTATATTTGAGAAACTTCAGTAGTGCTATTCAAAGCAGTGTAGGGAAGTACGCTCTTAGCATTCCGAGGGTCATTTTGGTCCTTCTGGCACACTGTAAGACAATAAAGATATCTAAATAAAGTGATAGCCTTGGTCCAATTTCGAATGGCTTTAGAGAACCTTGAGTTTATCGTGTTTTAATCATGGCCCTTTAACATTTGCCAAACATATGGCTTTTCTTCCTGCCTTTCGATCTTGAGAATATTTATATTTATCTTTTGCTGTTTGAATGATCTTTGTGGGGCTGAAGATGTCGTTCATTGAAACAGCACTTGCTCAGTATGTGTAAACCCTGAGTTCATTACCCAGCATTGTGAAGATAAATGAGTTTTTTTTTCTTTATGGATTTCGCCGAGGTACGTGTGCTGAGATAACTATTTAACCAGATCCTACTTTACTTTTATGAAGGAATTCAGTTAAAAGATCATTTTATTTACTTGAAAAGAATGTTTCAAGTAAATTGGAAGAAATAGACCAGTTTAGTCACCATAATTTCATAGATTCACAGACTTAAAACTTCTAATAGGCTTCATAGAATGATTTTTTTTTTTTAAATTATTTCCACTGAAAATTAGTGTGAATCAGAGGATTATCCAGGAACACGATAATTCGTAGAACTGAAGATTTATATAGCAGAGTTTGTGTAAAGATTATGTTCAAACTGAGTGTAACTGTTCATTTAACAATGCCTACTTAGGGGTTGCTATGTGCCACAACTGTAGGTGAGCCACAATGAAAAACAGAGACCATTTATGATGCTGGGAGTTTAGAATCCATTGGATGCTCATCCAGTGGCTGACAGAGTTGATGAGAGGAATTCAGTTCTACCTGAGTGGACCACGGGTGTGCTGGTACGTGCTGATATTCTTTGGAGTGCCAGCAAAGAAAACACTGAATTTTTTTCCCTTTGCCATATCCCACATTAAAGGGAAGCTAGGTCAGATTGTACATGTTACAATATTTAGTGCCTTGACAAAGGAAGCATAAAACCCAAAATTTTTGACTGGTTTATGTGTTGAAAGTGCAGAAAGTTTGATGTTTTGGAGGTATGGGGTTTCTCTGTGTAGCCCTGGCTGTCCTGGAACTCACTCTGTAGGCCAGGCTGGCCTCCAACTCACGGATCTGCCTGCCTCTGCCTCCCATGGTGGGATTAAAGGTGCCATCACTGCCAGGCCAGTTTGAAGCTTTGCTTGGACTTCTTTTCATTTTCTTTTCTTACATTCATAATGGATGCATAAAAACATGTCAAATTTGGACTTTGGGAAACTGCATGTTCTTATATGTTAGCCATGTTTACATACGAGACAAACTTGTAAGACTTGATCAAACATGAGACTTTAAGAAACAAACAAACAAGCAACAAAACCAGCGTAGGGCTGGACAGATGGCTTAGCAATTGACAACACTTGTTGCTCTTGCAAAGGACCTGGGTTCCATTCCCAGCACCCACATGGTGGTTCATAACCGTCCATAACTGCAGCTCTCAGGAACCAATGTCACGCCCTCTTCTGACTACTATGGGCACCATTACATTCACATGGTGTGCATACATACACTCAGGCAAAACACTCATAAATAAATAAATCTTAAAAAGCAAGCAAGCAAACAAACACTCCAACCAAAAAACACCCCCCCCCCCCAAATAAAACAAAACAACCAGCCTACTTTTTTGTCTGAGATCAGTTAGGAAGTAGAGGCTATGTATGACGGCCATTTGATGAGAAATAACAAGAACCCCATAAGAGAGCTCCAAGCTTTGGAAACTCAGTCATGGTCCAGATAAAATTCTGTGCATATGGCCTTCAATTTGATCTTGAAGTGTGTTGCAACTCAGCATAGAGAAAAGAAACATTTAGAATTTTAAAATAAAATCACCCTTATTTGTAAAAGATGGTTATTACTTTGAAGCTTTTATTATTATTATGTATGAGGGCTGAAAGGAAGAAAATACAACACAGGAGCCAAATGGGTTCAACACTAGGGAGGGAATAAAAACCAAGGAAAGCTGGGCGCCCACATGGTAGAGAGCCTTGCCTCTGGAAGCCTGCCCTTCGACCTCCACCAATGTGCTGTGGTATGCGTGTCCGCCCCTCCCCGAATAAATGAATATTTTAAAATGTATTGCTTTGAAAAGAAGCAAAGCCAGGGAATTTCACAAGTTTTAAGCAATCAACAGCATCTCAAGGGTGAGTGGAAAGGCTGTTAGAAATGGGATTTTCGAAGCACAGCCCACTAAGACAGAAAGGATGCTGTGCCAGCAGGACAGCATTTAGAGCCACACAGACTAATGTGCAAATCAGCAGGCTTCCAAAGCAACAATTTACCTTTGCAAGAGAAGGAGCTAGAAAAAGAATAAATTAGCTGGCAGTGGTGGCACACGCCTTTAATCCCAGCACTTGGGAGGCAGAGGCAGGTAGATTTCTGAGTTCAAGGCCAGCCTGGTCTATAGAGTGAGTTCCAGGACAGCCAGGGCTACACAGAGAAACCCTGTCTCGAAAAACAAAAAACAAAAAACAAAACAAAAAAAGAATAAATTAGCCTAAAGGCCACAGAAGGAAGGAAATGATCATTAAAACAGATTAGTAGAATGAATAGAAAAATGACAGGAATAAAAACCAAATGCAGCCAAAAGGTTTTTTGAAAAGTCATTAACGAACCTTTAGCTCCAAGGACTAAGAAAAAGAGAAAAGATTCAAACTCCTAAAATAAAAAGCAAAAGTGGTAATAATGCTACCAATTCTGGAGAAACAAAAAGGATTATGGGAGATCAGGCATACGAGGTTAGATAAGAGATAGATTAGATGCTATGGACAACTTCCCCAAAACGTAACAGTTACCAGTTCTAAACACAAAGAAATAAACAATTGACTAGACCTGTAAGTAACTATGTAACTATGCAAATGGGGAAAACAAAGAAAGAAAACTTCTAACCAGGCTGGGGGTGTCCAATTAGTTATACAGTACTTGCCTAGAATACATAAGGACCGGAGATCAATCTCTCTCTCTCCTTTGCTCCCTTGCTCCCTCCCTCGCTCCCTCCCTTGCTCCCTTTATCCCTCCCTTCCTCCCCTCTCCCCCTGTGTGTGTGTGTGTGTGTGTGTCTCCATCTCTCTGTCACACACACACACAAATGAAGTGGGTTGGGGTTGCAGCTGATGACCAGCGTTTGGGAAGTAGGCAAGATGGGAAATTTGAAACCCCTTTGGGCTTCATAGTAAGGTCCTGCTTCAAAACAAAACAAACGAAAATATCTTCTGCAAAGAACAACATTGGGCTTTATTGCTTTACTGGAGAATTCTACTTAACATTTAAACAATTAGAACTAAGGCTGGAGAGATGATTCTCTGGTTAAGAGCACTGACTGTTCTTCTAGAGGAACCAGTTTCAAATCCCAGCACCTCAATGACAGGTAACAATGATCTGTAACTCCAGTTCCTGGGATCTTACGCCCTCTTCTGGCTTCTTCGGGTACTGCACTGCACTTGGTGCACAGACACATTCAGGCAGAATAGCTGTACACATAAAATAAAAATAAATAATTACCATCAATTTTTTACTATTTTCAAAAAAAACTGAAGAGGAAGGAAAACTTTTTAACTTAACCTACAAAGCTAGCATTATGTTGAATTTAAGTCAAAAACACTATGAGAAAGTTACAGACAACTACCCTTTAAGAACACTGCTGCAGAAATCGCCAAGAAAATATTAACAAACTAGGCTGACCATCAAACTACATGAGGTGTATTGTGGCCAAATGGCATTTATTGATGAGATACAAGTCTTGAGCCTATAAAAACCAATAAATTATGGTAATATAATACAAAACAGAATTAAAATGCTCAGGATTATTCTACTGTTGCAGAAAAACAAAACAAACAAAAAACAAACAAACAGAAAAAAACAAAACAAGAGACAGAATTCAATGCCCTTACTCGATGTAAACCCTCAGCAAAGAGTGGAAGGACCCTAGTTCCACTCAATAGAAGTCATACAGGAAAACCCACAAGTATCATGCTTGAAATAGTGAATTGCTTTCCTCTCTAATCAGCATAAGATAAGGATATCTGGCATTGTCATTTCTCTTTATTACGAGGAACTGGAAGAAATTCAAGAGAAGACCCTGGGGAGAAAACTCAGTGGGTGCCTGGAAAGTGTGAGACCAGATTTCAGATTCACAGCACCCATACAAATACCTGACACAACTGTCCCTGATTCCTGTGCTTGGGACAGACACAGACAGGGGAACTCTCTGTAGCAAACTGGCTAGCTGTCTTTCAAGTGAGAACTCTGACCTCAGGATGTGAGGTGGAGAGCAACCAAGAAAGAAAACAAAAGTTATTTAAGACACAATGGGAACACACTCATGTTCACGGCCCAGAAAACCTTTTATTTTTAAGAGATCCATACTGTCCAAAGTTTTCTACAAATTCAAAACAGTCTATCTACCAAAACCTCCACCATGCTTTCTTGGAAACACAGAGCAAGGAATCTCAAAACTCATATGAAATAAAAAAATTTAAATAAAAAGATCGCCATGGACATACTTCTGAGTGTGTTGATTAGAACATTTCTGGAAAAGTCTGACTGATGGTCAGAGCCATTCTGAGGCAGTGTTCTGGAGTGAATAAAAATTGAGTGCAATCGCTCATGTCTCTACTTCCTGACAGTGGATGTCACGTGACCAGCTTGAGGTCCGCTGTCATGCGTTTGCTGCTGTTCCTGCCACCAAACTGTGGGCTGGAATCAACCCTTCTTTCTTAAGTTGTGGGTTTGTTTGTTGTTTTGTCTTGTATTTTGTCCCAGCAATGAGAAAATACAAACCTTATAAAAAAGATGGCTCAAGCTAGCTTAGATCCTCTTGCCCCCTGTCCTTGTTGTGTGAGAACATGCTATTTGTCCCCTCTGGAGTACACGGAGATGACGTATCACCTTGGAAGCAAACAGCAGCCTGCTTCCACATCTTTTGCCACTTACATCATTTTTTTTTCCCCAGCTACCCTTGAACTCAGAAATCCGCCTGCCTCTGCCTCCCAAGTGCTGGGATTAAAGGCGTGCGCCACCACTGCCCGGCCCAATTTTTTCATTCTTGACTGTGAGGATGATGAAGTTAAGCCTTTCATATTTCTTCTCCTCCCAGCTTTGTACTTTGACATCACCATGAGAGTGTGAAGCCAGCTGATTGGACAGTCAGCAAATGTTACAGACAGATCTTTTCATCCCTGGAGAAATGATTGCTGGATGCCATAAATTCTCATCCAAAGAAAATTGTCTCTTTCCCCTTCTATAGCCTCATAGTGTAACAATAAACATGGGAAGAGTGAACAAGATGGCTCCGCAGGTAAAGGTGCTGGCCACCGTGTCTGAGGACTGGAGTTTGAGCCTTAGATTCCACGTGATGGAGGGAGATAACCGGATGCCCGAAAGTTGTCCTCAGATCTTCACGAACCCAGCATGTGCACCTGCCAGCATGTGCACATGCACGTGTGTGCAATACACTCACAATAAACACATGTAAACGCTTTAAAAAGATGTTTTTATGTGAGTGAAAACACACAAAACAAAAGCAAATGTGGAAGGCCGACGGAGGACAGGCGCGCATGCGCCCAAAGCAATCGAGAGAGCTTTGGTTACACTCTTCTGCTGTTTGCTTTATTTCCAAACAGACGTTTTTCTTTATAACAGCCCTGGCTGTCCCAGAACTCTATAGACCAGGCTGGCCAGGAACTCAGAGTGATCCACGTGCCTCTGCCTCCTGACTGCTGGGATCAAAGGTGAGAGCCACCATAGCTGGTATTTTGGTTACACTCTTAACTGTTCATTGAGTGCAACACAACAAATTTGTAGAACATTTTATCATCGGGTTTGTAATACATTCACAACCTTAAAAGCCTATCAAGATTTAAGACCTTTTCAATTTTAACGAATTCTAAAATTCTGTGTCTTCTGGATCATACCAGTGGCACTAACAGTATGTGTCTCAGGTTGGCCCATGAGACAGGTTTTCTCTAGGTAGCCCTAACTGTCCTAGAACTCAGAGATCAAGGCCTCTGCCTTTTGAGAGCTGGAGATGTACCACCAAGCCCAATTTATATTTTCATTCCAAATTGAATACATTTCAAGCAACAAAGTCCTGCTTGATTGTCAGAAGTGTCCATGAAATTGGTCTACTCAACAATCTGTGCTGTAGATTTATATTTGACTTATTGCATTATTTTTCATTGTCAGATAATTATGTATACTTTGGATTCCTGGATAATACAAGTTTGTTATTCATTTTTAATTACCAGTAACTTTTTTTGGCATTTGGATATTTTCAAATGTTGTTGATTTAGTTTTGTCCTTTGTCCATCCCTTGGTCTCCTGTGTTGGCTGACCACAGACTTATCTTC
The DNA here is from genome assembly GCA_019843965.1 of Rhynchomys soricoides. Classification (NCBI taxonomy): domain Eukaryota; kingdom Metazoa; phylum Chordata; class Mammalia; order Rodentia; family Muridae; genus Rhynchomys; species Rhynchomys soricoides. The sequence continues at coordinate 6,495 of JADRCH010010342.1, forward strand.
TTTCCTAAATTGGTTCCCAGGTCTCATTCTCTTTGGTCTCTTATTTCTACTTTGTCTGGCATTTTCTTCTTTTCATTTTTATTTTATCAAGTCCTTCCAGAATGTTTCTCCTTGAGTTTGTAGTATCTTTTTCTTCTGTGCTTTGGCCCCGTGAGAGTTTCCAATCTGTGATTGGAAATGGACTTGTGTACTTTCCTGTGTAACTGTATATGGGCTGTCCCCTCCCCCCCTAGCCACTACCCCACCGTACTTCTGCAATATGAAGCAGTCTGGTTTATTCTTACTGGATTTTGTATGGCTTTGCTTCCCTCTGCAGCATCTCCCTCTGTGAGTATGCTTTTGCTAAATTATACAGTATTTTTTATTCTGGTCAAGAGAACATTCTGGCCCTGCTTTAAATATGGTAATTATGGCTCTGTGAAGGTCTTCCTGGAGAATTTGCACCAAATCTTCTCTTTTGTGTGCATGAATCCTTCCTCTGGCTTTGTGTTCCCATCCTTTCTGTCTGGAAGAGCTCAAAGAACAAGTGGCATTAGACTTGGATCCATGAGAAAGTACTTCTTATATCTGCACACAATTCAAACTTGGGTTCTTCTGCCATCTTGATTTATCTTTCAAGGTTATAAATAAAAAAAAAATAACTGGTGACCTTGAAAATAAGATTTCTAAAAAGTTCACTTTATATACTGTTATTTTTGCTTTAATGGTCTATATAATTTGGGCATTTCAGTCACCATGTATTTCATTACAGGATTTCTATGAATTTGCCATACCCTTCTTTCAAATTCACAACTAGAAAGAAATGCTTGTTTCAAAAGTGGGAAAAGAGCATTTCCATTTGTTTTATTTTTAAATTGGCTTAATTAAAATCTTTCTCTCTCTCTCTCTCTCTCTCTCTCTCTCTCTCTCTCTCTCTGTCTCTCTCTGAAACAATGACTTGCTCTATAGTCTTGGCTGACCTCCTACTTGCTATGTGCCCCAGTTGGCCTTAAATTCTTGGCAGAGTGGGTCTTAAATTCTTGGCAATCCTCCTGCCTCACTCAGTCTTCTGAATACTAGGATTACAGGTGTCTACTACTGTGCCCCATTGATATTTTTGCTTTTTAATTAATATGTTTATGTTTATTTATGGGGCACAGTATTACAATCCAATACATGTTATGGTGCCTAATAATAAAAACAGAGCAGTTAGCATTTTCATCTCCTCAAACACTACTTCTGCAAATCAGCTGCCTTCAAGGTCTCTTCTATTTATTTTAAATGCGTAATTAGTTGTTGTAGACCATGATACCTTGTGTGCTATAGACCAATCAAACCAATTCTCTTCACATAAGTCTATTTCCATCCTCTTTATTTAAACAGTCACCCTTTAAATATAATTACACTTTAAGAAGCCTTATTTCTTATCATGGTGTAAATATTACACTTTTATAAGTTTCTGAAGAAAGAGAATAAAATGTGCTTTGTTTGTAAGATGATATGTCTGTGAGCCTAACCCCCATTAGGGATTGTTGGGTCGGTAAGTAGAGTGCTCTGAGAGAGAATGAGCAAGAGAGCAGAGTCTCCAAGATTTGTTTCTTTGATTTTGTAACTGAAATGAACCCAGTGAATTTAGGAAGCAATAGGCTTTAAATAGCAACATGCAACACTTTTTTTTCTTTAAATTTGGTTGTGTGGCGGGTGAAATTTCAAGATGGCACATATTTGTCTGTTTGGGTAGCTGTAACAAATTGCCATGGACTTACTGGCTTACATAAACACTTGTTAGTATTTTGTTATCTGGAAGTCCAAGATCAGGGGACCAACCCAAGGGAGTTCTGCTGTGGACCGCTAACTTTTCAGTGTACTCTGGAAAGGAGAGTGAGAGAGCACTCCTGGCTCTCTAGGATAAGACTCTAATCCCTTCTGAAGAACTCTAAGTTGGAGAGCAGAAGACCCGAGTTAAATTTTCAGATCCCCTTGGAGGAAACACACACACACACACACACACACACACACACACACACACACATCTTAAAATAACCAAAACCCAAACCGAATGAACTCTAAGATCATGCCTGGATCACTTCCCAAAGACCTACCTCTTCAACATTAGTTGGGGCAAAGGAGAACAACCATCCAGTCTGTTGCTAGTACTCACATGTCCTGCCCTTGGTAACAGTCTTTACCAATCTATTCAGGCAAGCACCAATCCAGCACTGCTGAGAAGGGTTTGTATGCATCACTTCCCAAATAAATTAAAATGAGAGACATTATCAAGACAGGTCCGACCTAGTGACACAGCTGTTTACATCTGGTCTAGGTGTCAGAGACAAGAGGAGTTTGAATTCTAGAGTGCTGGTCAGCCCCAGAGAGAGTCTTGCTGGGTGTGAGCGTGGAAGGGGCTCAGGGGCGAGGGAGCAGCCAGCAAGGGAATGGATCCCAGACCCCATAGCCTCAAAGTAATGAATTCGTTTTGTTGTCAGTGTTTTTTGAGACATGTTTTCTCTAGGTAGCCCTAATTGTCCTGGAACTAGCTCTATAGTCTAGGCTGGACTTGAACTCAGATCTGTCTCTGCCTTCTGAGAGCTGGGATTAAAGACATGAGCCACCAAGAGCATCTTATATTTTCTTTCCAAATTGACTACTACTTGTTATAAGTTTATCTCTATAAAAATCTGTGATCTGAGAAACAAATGGTTTTGCTATTGCTTTTATTTATTTTTACTATTTATTTAGGGTTTGAATTCCAATTAGATTTTCCTACTTTAAATATATGCTTTATCATTGATCAAATCTCTCACGTATAGTTTCACTATCAAAATGTAGAATGCACCTACTTATTCTTTGACTCAAATATCAAACTTCTAGGAATTAACTCTAACTTGTGTATATAGAGATAAGTACATATAATAAAATATGCTTTTTACATGTTCAAGCATCATTGTACATAACATTAAAATGCTGGAACATTCTAAATAACTACAAAGTTGTAATACATCTGTGTAACTTAACTTCCCTTCTTTCTTTGCAGCATTTAAGTACAATTCTGATATCAAAATCTTTTCAGTCTCTTTAAAGAAGATGACATTCCCAGGATGTTGTCAGAAAGCCCTTAAACCAAGAAGGTAAGAAATCCAGGTCCGAAGCACCCAAGATTCAGTGTCTTGTTGCTTCGTGTGTCCTGTGGTGCAATGACTTTGCAGGACTTTGTCCTGACATATGACTTTGAAGAAAGAACGCACTAGGAAGGATAAGGAGGAGGGCTGTAGCTTTTAGTATAATTTTGGATTGTACTGTGTTAAAATGTTTGTTTTTAGAAACTGAGGTGCCGATTGGCTTTTCATGAAAACATGCGTGCGTGCACACACACACACACACACACACACACACAAACACATTTTTGGTTTAGGAGTAGAATTTTCACATGTTTGAAATGGCTTCAAATGTACGTTTGCCATTTGCCATTTTATATCACATACTTATGTGAACCAACAACCCCTACGCTGATGATTATAAATCAAAATATCCAGCCAACATTTAATTATATATGTAAAAATATACAAATGCATTCATCCGTTCAGTGTGCAAATTTATTTTCCCTTTTAATAAATGGTGAAATTATACTATATTCTACAAAGTCATTTGAAAATACAGACTTATTTATTATCAGTGAATGTTTGTCTTTTTTCCCCCTTGATCTGATCATTTGTTACTCTTAAAGATTTATTTTTTGACTCAGAAACTCTCAGGGCAGATGGCTTACATCTTTTGGTGACCCATTCCTGGCATTTTTCTTTGGCTTTCTTCTTTCTCTTCACCAAAATTTAAGCATTTTCAATAGCCCCCCTCTGTTGAGGTGTTGTATTTTATTGTCTATTGTAATGTTAACTGCGGCCCCTAAGACATGGAGTCTGCAATTACCCCCCCCCCCCCCCGTGACCATGCCCACAAGTTAATTTTGATTGGTGAATAAAGATGTTGAGAGCCAAACTGGGCACAAGAGACATAGGTGGAGTTTATAGTTCACAGGCTTGGGAGGAGAGGACCATGAGGAAGAAGAAGATGCGGGAGAGGAGGAAGAAGAAGCTGCCATGGGTAAAGGGTCAAGAAAATGTGACACTGCCCAATTAAAGCTAAGAGCATCCCAGATGGAACATAGTAAATAGTAAAATATAACTCAGGATTACTGATAGGAAAGTAGATTCTAACCGCATGGAGGGTAGGCAGCTGCCCCTGCTATTGTGCTGTTTAGGCCTTTTTTGTAAACATAAAGGTTGTGAGTGAGTCTTTCATCTGGGAACGCAATAACCAAAGACAGAGTACAAACTCTGGGGCAGGATTTCATTATTTACTGCACTTCTCCTTATTGTTCTTAGTGTGTTCTTTCTTCAAAGTCATATGTCAGCATTTGTATCACAGGACACATGAAGCAACAAGACACTGAATCTTGGATGCTTTGGACCTGGATTTCTTACCTTCTTGGTTTAAGGGCTTTCTGACAACATCTTGGGAATGTCATCTTCTTTAGAGAAAAGGTTTGTATTCTGTTGGCTCTTTTGGTCCCCAACCACCAAGACACAGCAGTATCTGTCAGTTCAGGAATATGCTTAATCTCCACCTCCTACCCCATCCCATAAACAACCTGAGAATATTCAGATTGGCATCCACAATGCATCTACGAACAGACTTTTGCTTCCTCGCTCCAGTTTTCATTGGTCTATAACAGGAAGGCCTCTTACTCAACAGCAGGTCCACACTGCCGTAGGTAAAGGTGCCTTGCTCCATGAGATAAATGAGTTTGTCATTCCCACTATGGATTTGGACCAAACAACCATTCCAGTCTTCACCCAGAGCATCTTTAGCTACTTTTGTAGTTGTGTACTCTTCATAGAAACTACAAAGCTTGCATTCATTGCCCACTTTAGTGAGTTTCCAATAGCCATTAGCTAGGAAGGAGATATTCAGCCTCACCTCCGTATAACCAACCTCTTAGGAGACATCATGAAAAGAAGTGTTTGGTTTTTCTCATCTTTATGTCCTATGCTTTTTGGCTGCTGTTGTTTAGCTTCTTGTTAACTGAAGTGGTTTTGTGCGTAAAAGACAATTTATCTTACCAACAGCCTCATATTTATTTATTTATTATTTATTTTTTTATTATTTATTTTTGTTGTTGTTTTGGGAGACTAGGTCTCATTATATACGTTATATAGCCCTAGTTGGTCTGGAACTTGCTTTGTACATCAGGCTGGCCTTGAACTCAGTTATATGCCTGCCTCTGCTTCCCTGCCTTCCTTGTGATGGGATTAAGGGCATGCACCTCCAGGCCTGGTCAGTTTTATAGCTAAGTAATATTCTCTTGTACATAAATATAGACCATACTTTCTTTATTCATCCATGTATCTATTGATGGGCATCTAAATTGCTTCTACAGCTTGGCCATTATCAGTTATAGAAACTGGGAGTTTCACAGATGTCTCCTAGATATTGACTTGCTTCCTTTGGATACATTCTTAGCAGAGTTGTGATCAAGTGGTAGCTTTGATTTCCAGGTTTGCTAAGGAACCTCCATACTGGTTTCCAAAATGGCTGTACCAATGTATGGTCCCATCCTCAGCACATAA